>MDKI01069353.1:0-84841 GCA_005239505.1 Nicotiana paniculata | reverse complement strand
CTCCCAACTCACACTACTATGTGATCGCAACTATACCTATGCGATCGCATAGTGTAACGCACCAGACATCAGAAAGCCCATTTTATACTAGATTTTTCCTAAGTTTTGCACTCCGACACCTACATGGAACTCACCCGAGACCTCGGGGCTCAAAACCAAATATGCACATAACCTCAAATACACCCTACGGACTTATTCATGTAATCAAATCACCAAATTAACATAAAAAACATAAAATTAAACCTCAAAATCAATGAAATATTTCAAAACTTCATAAACTTTCAAATTTCCCATTTTTGATCCGAAACACGTCAAACCAAGTCTGTTTCTTACCAAATTTCACAGATAATACATAATAACCGTATTGAACCTTTTTCGGGCTCCGAAACCATAATACGGGCCCGATAACACAGGTTTCACATCAAGTTTCATTTTCGAAAGCCTTTATATTTTTCAGAAAACAATTTTCTTTAAAAATTCATTTCTCGGACTTGGGACCTCGGAATTCGATTCCGGCATACGCCCAAGTCCCATATTTTCCTATGGACCCTCTGGGACCGTCAAATCATGAGTCTGGTTCCGTTTACCAAAAACGTTGATCGAAGTCAACTTTATTAAATTTTCTAATACAAAAATATCATTTTTATCAGTTTTTTACATAAAGACTTCCCGGCTACACGCCCGGGATGTGCATGCAAATCGAGGTGATATAGAAGGAAGTTTTCACAACCTCGGAACACATAATTAGCTAGAATATACGGGATGACCTTTTGAGTCATCACAGTATGATCACCTTAAGGCTACATATTGTCAAGGGATCACTATGAGTGGATGCACTTACGGTTGCAAAGTTTTAAGACCGTAAGTGAGTATAACTCTGCTATATTTGGAATAACTTCCCAATTGAAATTATGTTGGGATGTTATGAATGATGAGGATTTGTTGAAAAAAGACTCTTACGACTTTTCATACCTCAAATAGGATATTACAGCAGCAATATCGTGAAAGGGGTTTTAAAAGTATTCTGAATTGATCTCATGCCTTCTGGTGGGTGAGAAACATAATACCCTTTTGATAAAAAATCATGAAGCCCATCCCACAGGGTCAGCTCCGCTTCCTGAAGCGAATATGGTAGCAAGACGTGTTAAGTATGTAAAAAGACATAATAGTTATCATGGCCATGTGAATGTACATGGTGGAAATGGCAAGAGATGATATAATAATCGTCATCTTGGTGGTCATGGAAAACGAGAGAACAATATGAGTTCTCAAAACCGTCCTTCAAGAGGAAAAGCGGTAACTACTACTGTTGTGGCATGAAAGGTCATTAAAAAATTGAATGTCGTGCACCTGAGCATTTTGTCAGGATTTATTAAAACTCCATCAAAAGAAAGGCAAATAATGTTGGATCATCTTCTGCTAATGCCCCAGTGGAGTCTCACTTGACCTTTAAAAATGATTTTGAGGCAGGGCCTTCAAACAAAAATGATGACAATGCCGAGGCAAATCTTGCTTTGAATGATGATGATTTTGAAGGCCTCGATGAGCTTACTCATTTGGAAGTTGGAGACTTCTTTGGAGATCAAAACTAAAGTTTGATCATTTTATAGGGTAATGCAATTATGTTGTTATTTTTATTTTCAGTATTTTTGTTATGTCTCATTCTAAAGTTATTTATATTTTCAAGTAGTACTTAAGTTGTCAAATGTTAATATTGGTGTTGTTAGTTTTTCATATTTCTCATAGTGTACTTTTATTTTTTTATGAAGAAAATAAAATTTCCCAGCCTTCAATTGGATCCAAGATGAGTAATGAAGATTCATGCCTATTGAATAGTGCTACAACTCACACAATATTAAGAGAAAAGAAATTTTTATCTTATTTGGTTATGAAAAAGTCTTATGTTAATACAATACCTGGTAGTACAAAGTTAATCGAGGACTCTGAAAGAGCGGCCTTATTACTACCTGGAGGAATGATATTAACTATTAATAATGCATTGTATTGTAGTAAGTCTCAAATAAACTTGTTGAGTTTCAAAGCTATTCACCAAATGGCTACTATGTTGAGATCTCTAACGAAGGAAAGGTTGAATTCGTTTATATTACTACAATAAAAGAGGGAAAAAATGTGTGCACGAAAAATTACCTACATTTTCTTCTCGGTTTTACCACACAAACATTGGTGTGGTTGAGTCACATGCCATAGTAAACAAAAGGTATACTACTTCTAAAGATTTTATTATTTGGCATGACCGATTGGGCCATCCCGGCTCTAACATTATGCGCAGAATAATAGAGAATTCAAATGGGCACACATTGAAAAACAAGAAGACTCTTCAATTTAAGGAATTCTCTTGTGTTGCTTGTTCTCAAGGAAAATTGGTTATTAAACCATCAGCAACTAAAGTTGGGATTGAATCCTCTGCATTTCTGCAACATATACAGGGTGATATATGTGGGTCTATACACCCTACATGTGGACCATTCAAGTATTTTATGGTCTTGATAGATGCATCTATAAGATGATCACATGTGTGCCTATGTCAACCGTAATATGGCATTTGCGAGATTGTTGACCCAAATAATAAGGTTAAGAACACAGTTTCTAGGTTATGCAATTAAGACAATTCGTTTTGATAATGCTGGTGAATTTACAACTCAAGCCTTTACTAATTATTGTATGGCCACTGGAATAAAAGTTGAGCATTCGGTTGCTCATGTTCATACTGAAAATGGTCTGACAGAATAATTGATTAAACACCTCCAATTAATAGCTAGACCATTGCTAATGAGGACAAAATTTCCCCTTTCAGTTTGGGGACATGCTATTTTGCATGCCACAACACTTGTGTGCATAAGGTCAACCAGTTATCATGAAGTCTCCCAATTACAGTTGGCTTTTGGTCGGAGCCAAATGTTTCCCATCTAAAATTTTTTGGATGTGCAGTATATTTTCCAATTTCTCCATCACAACTCACAAAGAAGGGTCCTCAAAGAAGGTTGGGAGTATATGTTGGTTATAAATCTCCTTCTATTATTAAATATATATTGAGCCTATGACAAGAGATTTGTTTATAGCCAGATTTGTTGATTGTCATTTTGATGAATTAGTTTTTCCAACATTAGGGGGAGAAAATAAACGGCTGGAAAAAGAGATGGATTGGAACGTATTATCTCTATCTCATTTGGATCCTCGTACAAATCAATGTGAACAAGAAGTTCAAAAGATCATTTATATGCAAAATATAGTAAATCAATTGCCAAATGCATTTACTAACCTTCCACGGGTTATTAAATCGCATATTCCAGTTGTGAATGCTCTAATTCGAGTTGATGTCCCAGCTGGACAGTATGAAAATGAAAATGAGTCTAGGCAACGCCTTAAACATTGTAAACCAATCGGTTCCAAGGATAAGAATACCCAAAAAAGGAAAGGAGCAAATGATCAAGTTGATCATACCATGGAGGCAATTACTCAAGAGGAGCATAAAGACATAATAATTGATAAGACATCACAGGAGTTCTAGTACCTGGAAATATTGAAAATGAAGATATATCAATAAGTTATGACTCTACGGGAAAAAGGCGGAACCGAAATAACATTGTTGTTGACAATAGTTTTGCATATAATATTGCAGTTGAAATAATGCAACAAGAAGAGGATCTTGAGCCAAAATCTGTCGATGAATGTAGACAGAGAAATGACTGGCCAAAATGGAAAAACATAATTCAAGCGGAATTGGCTTCACTCGAAAAATGCAAATTTTTTGGACCAATAGCCAGAACACCTAAAGGTGGAAAGCCAGTGGGGTACAAATGGATTTTTGTGCAAAAACAAAATGATAAAGGAGAAGTCGTAAGATATAAAGCACTACTTGTGGCACAAGGGTTTTCACAAAGGCCTGACATTGATTATATGGAGACATATTCTCCTGTGGTAGATACAATTACCTTCAGGTATCTAATAAATCTAGCAACACATGAAAAGCCTGATATGCAGTTGATGGATGTTGTCACAACCTACTTATATGGCTCACTGGACAATGATTTTTTTATGAAAATCCCTGAAGGATTTAAAGTTCCTGAAGCACATAAACATTCAAGGGAAACTTGTTCAATAAAGCTTCAGA
The DNA here is from genome assembly GCA_005239505.1 of Nicotiana paniculata. Lineage (NCBI taxonomy): Eukaryota > Viridiplantae > Streptophyta > Magnoliopsida > Solanales > Solanaceae > Nicotiana > Nicotiana paniculata. Next base: position 80,709 of record MDKI01069353.1, on the reverse strand, counting down.
AATCCTTATACGGATTGGAGTAATCAGAGAGGATGTGGTACAATCGCTTTAACGGGTATTTGTTAAAAGAAGGGTAAAAAAATGACCCTATTTGCCCTTGTGTCTTTATTAAGAGGTCTGGATCTGAATTTGTCATCATAGTTGTGTATGTTGATGACTTGAATATCATTGGCGCTTCTAAAGAGCTTCCAAAGGCTCTAGAGTGTTTAAAGAGTGATTTGAAATGAAAGATCTGGGTAAGAAAATTTTTTGTCTTGGACTAAAGATTTAGCATGTAACAAATGGAATTTTTGTCCTTCAATCAACATACACTGAAAAGGTTTTAAAGCGATTTCACTTGGATAATGCACATCCATTGAGTACCCCAATAGTTGTAAGATCGCTTGACATAAATAAAGATCCATTTCAACCTCAAGAAAATGACGAGAGCTCCTTAGTGATTGATGTCGTACAAATTCACACCCTTAACTGGGATTTTGAAGAGGTCGATGCAATTATAATTACCCAACGTGAGTCGGGGTCGATTCCTCAGAGAGCTTATATTGGATTACGTATATATCTAGACTAAGTGTATGACGTGCCCAAAATGCACTTCCACGTACTTGGTTTTTCTTTCTACTTCTAATTTTTATGCTATGTTTGTAAATGAAAAGATAGAGAACAATATTTTGGGTGTTGTTGTTTTTCAAGTTTATAAAAGATCTAGGGTTGTGACTTCCACCTAGTTGTCTACCTAACGGATTGTGGGCTTTAGGGCATGTTTGATTGGTAGGGGTGTAATATAACAATCACACGCAATTATCCACTCGATACCTCTCGGTAGTTAGAGTGGTTTTGCCCAATTTGGCTTTCTCAAGTCTGAATGGGTAAGTCACAAAACTAGTGATAGATGCTCAAGTCGGCTATCAATTTCTTGAGTTCACCCAAATTCCTTGTTAGCCAAGTTTTCCTAGACTTAGTCTCTCTTTCTCAAGTAGAGACTAGGTCAATTATGCTTGAATCAATGTTTACAACCATTGATTCTAAAATTCAAGCAAGAAATAACCTAAATATCACTCATCTAATCACAAACAAGCCCTAAATTAAATACCCATTCGGCACCCACACTAGGGTTAGGTCACAACCCTAGCTAAGAAATTAGCTACTCATAGATAAAATTGAAGAAACTAAAGAAGAAAGTAAGATTAAACTCATTATATAGATGATAAATGGAAGAAAATCTAATGTTAAAATGATAAACTAATACAAACTTTCCCAAAACAGTAAAGGAAAAACGGCTATCTAATTTCTGCTGTTCAAACTTGACCTAAATTTGGCAAAAAATCTATCTATACCTAGCTGAAATTATCGGACAAAATTACCCCTGTGGAGGTTCTGCGGCCGCACAATTCTGTGTGCGGTCCGCACTTTGAAGCTGACTTGACAGGATGGACTTCTACGGCCACAAAATTCTGGGTTGCAGACACACTTCTTCAGTTTTTACGGACCGCACATTTCTGAGTGCAGCCGCACTCTTGAGCTTGAGTTTGACATGAGAGATTTCTGCGGACTGTACATTTCTGAGTGCGACTGCACTTTTGAACTCTGCGGCCGCACAATATTAGTGCGGTCCTCACTTCTTCAGGGACCCAAAACACCATATCTCTGAACCTTATCTTCTGCGGCCGCACAATAAATGTGCGGTCCGCACTTTGCATAGGTATTCTGTCAGAGGTCCTTCACTGTCTGCGGCCGCACTCAATATTGTGCGGTTTGTATTTTGCTCTTTTTGCTTTGTTTTAGTCCTTGTCCAAGAATACTCCTTCTTGAGTTTATTTTCATATCTTTGGCTCATTTCCCAATACTCTTGCAAGAAAGCACATTTCGTTAGTTTTCGGGAATACCTTTAAGAATTTTTGAGCTAAAACAAAAGTAAAAGAGTGCAAATAAGTAGTCAAAATCCCTACTTATTAACTCCCCCAAACTTAAGTTTTTGCTTTTCCTCAAGCAAATAAGGTAATTTTCACCTACACAAGAAAATAGTTATTTCAACTGGCCTAAGTCGAATCAAACACACATCAATTGGGACCAACAATTACCCACACACATGAATTATCAACAAGGCCATGTTTTGAATGTTAAAGTACAAGTAGCTCTAATGTGACACTTGAGCATCAAGAGTTGACTTTATTTATCAAGGAAGTTCGACAAAACACTTTCATGTAGGTCATTGTGGATCCCAAACTCCTCCTTCTATAATCTTTGTAAGCTCATCTCACTCAAGAATGTAACACTCGATTCAATGACTTGTGAAAGGTTCACTCATCACTCTCAAAAGAATGTCACAAGTACGGCTCTAAGTACCATATGTTTGCCCCTCATATAGATCACCACTAATGTAAGTTTACTCGCTCAAAATCACGTAGGGATTTTTTGACATGTAATGAAGGCTTTTGGACTAAGGTGGGAAATGTTGGAATCGAACGAGTTCATCTTTCCTTAAGCACTGTATTTTCTCTTTTTGGCTCATGCTTTGCCGAATCTTTGAGTCATTTTATTTTTCCTTAGAGGAACTAGAGAGACTTAACATCACTCTTTCTTGGTCATGGTATTCATATTCTCCTTCTTTTTTTTCTCCATGCTTTGAACTTTTGCTTTCTTTTGAATCCCTTCAACCTCCACGTTATTCACTTTCTTTTTGCGTTTTTATTTTGTTCTTTATTTCTTTTTATTTGCCTTTATTTTTCTTAATTTATTTCTCTTTTTGTGCCTTGATACCACTTTCAAACCCCTTATCTCTCCCCCAAACTTATGTTTTCGCTATTTGTTTCTCATGAGTGCTAAGTAAAGCTCGGGTGCCAAGAGAAGGTCACTATAGAATGGGTAAAGGCTTGTAACATGGTTATCGAATAAAAAAGGCTTTAGGCTCAAATGGGTTAACTAGGGATAACATCATTGGTGGGCCATGGAAAGTTTCAAAATGGGTCAAGGAGATCCTACAATCACTTCTCAAGCCAAGCAAAAATTATAATTTTACCTAGAAACACATTCGGGGCAAGTTCTAGACCATTCACACGAGTACTTGGACTTGTAACAAAATATCTCACCTCTCACACAATCGGATTGTTAAATAGAATAGAGTCGAGGACCCACAAAAACCAAATTCAAGATTGAAAATCGCTAATGGTTCAACTAAATCACTCGATGATTGCTTAAGTCAACACAAGAGTCACAAGGTCACTAACTGGAGACATTTCTTTCCGAAAGCTTGTCTTTGACCATAAGCGTGTAGTTAAGTGTGTTGGTACCAAGTGAGGCATGATTGACCCTTTTATTGATTAATACTAATGTTTTTACCTAAACGTCAAAAACGGACTCAATCCTTTAAGAAGGTTTTCACGCCATCCATCGTTGGGAAAAGCCATTGGTTCACACAAAACCCACCTTTGAAAAGAACCGTGACATTAATAAAAACAAATGCTTATTGTTCACTTAAACATAAAAATAAGATACCAAATCAAAAAGAAGTTGTTATAGTAAATAAGAAGCTAGACTAATAAGAAAACAAAATAAAGAAGCTATGAAATAAACTATTGAAACTAAGACAAATGAATATACACACCGAGGAGAATAGAATATATACATAAAAAGAGATGGAGGAATATATACATAATGAAAGAGAAAGTAAAGATAAAAGATAAAGAGTATTAAAGTTATTAAAGGCCAGTGTCATCAAATCAACCCAACCAAAATAGACCACCCCCCTGAATAAAAATAAGCATTGTCCTCAATGCTTAACAAAAATAAGAATAAGGAAGGGTAGAGAGTAAAGAAAACTCCCTATGTGATCTCAGGATGCATGGAAGCATCACCACCTCGGGCTCCTCCAACTGGATCTCATCATCCTCAGCTTGGGGAACAACGGGGTTGGTGAACATCTGAAGCACCTCCTCGGTAGTGTAGCAAGGTTTGGCTCGTCAAACTATTTAACTGGTGCCTCTGTTGATGGTGCTGCTAGGAATGCTGGTACTGATGGATCTGTCTCCATCAGTAGGTTAAATGGTAAATCACTAGTTGCTGCAATCTTTGTCACCTCCCTTCTCAATCTCTCCACTGATTTCTTCGAAGCTTGGGATTTCCTCATCTTCTTAACCTGTTTGCCCAACTCCTCAATAGTGTGAGCATGTAATTTTTCAACTACTAAATACTCCTACAAAATTAGATAATTAAATTAATCTTATGGATTTGGTTGAATTTTAGTGTTAATTGTGAATTGTTTTGCATCGCATATTTATAATTCGTCTTTTAAAATTATTTTAAATTTCATAATTAGGTGCATCGTTATTATCAAAGAATTATGAATTTATTTATAAATAATTGAATTAAGTATCAAACAAATGATGATTATTTGAGGTAATGTAGTTTTGATAACTGATTGCTAAAATTAATCATTTTTTATCTCACAAAACTATAGATTTAATTAGGAGTATTGAATTAATTGTTTTATTCCTAATTAATATATAATTAGACAAAATAAAGACAAAATTGATTATTGCATCTTTTAAATTTAATTAGGTTTGATATTAATTAGATTAATTAGTTTGGAATTAAGCTTAGAATGTTAAAAATCGGACCTGGGCCAAGAAGGACCCAGGCCCAATTCTTTATTTACACCATCCAAACGTACCCAGCCCAATAGGCCCCTTACCCGGCCTGCCCAGCCCCAGTACCCAAAACGACCCCGTTTAGGATTTAGCAAATCCCAGCTGTTGATCTTCTAAGATCTAATGGCTGGGAACCCCCTCACTCCTATAACTACATAAGTGTCCAAATCTCACCCCCTACCCCATTAGTTAGAAGTCTAACCCTCCCCCATCCCCTTCGTCTCTCTCTCTCTTCTATATAACCAAACCCTAGCTGCCCTAGGATTCCCACTTGCTCCGCCCACCGTTAATCGCCTACAGGTGGCGGACGACCTCCAAACCACCCCAAACTTTCACCCTACAACCCTCTACTCACCCTTAACCCCCTCCCACTATCAGTTTCCCCAAAAACCCAACCAAAATCTTCGAAATTTAGATCTAGAATACTGAAAAACCTAAAGGCCCATATCCGGCCAATTCAAGAACATTTAATGACCCGTACCTACATGAGTCAATAGCTCTTGATGAGATCTATTGATTCATGTGGGTTTGAGTTATTCTCAAACCCCACCGGAGTCCAGCAAGGTCTGGCAATCTTCAATTTTTTTGGCCGAACCCCTTTTAACGGGTATTTCATCTCCTCTTTAGTGTTTTTATGCTTAAATGTCTGTTTGCTTTATTTTTTTGTCTAGATTAGTTTTTCCTTTGTTTTACTATTCTGTACCTGTTTGTTCTCAAGCCAAAATCACGAATATTTTTTTTTTGGTAACCACTAATCTTGTTACTGTTTTAGGTCTAGGTTTTTGTTCTTCTTCACAGTTTTATGTCATTATCCATGCTTTGTCTCCCTGATTAATTAAGCTTTGATTATATTTGTGAAAAGCATGTTCTTAATTAGTAGTAGTTTCTTCTTGACAAGCATGATTACCTGCATAATCAGACTTATAACTGTATGCACGATTCCCTGCCTGTTTGATTAGATGATAGTGAGTATACGGTTGTTAGGATTTACGGTTTGTAAAGCATGATCGTTAAATGTTTCATAGTTTATTTAAGTAATTAGATTATTTAGTTTAATTACCCTAATTAATTAGAGAAGCAGTAATTTCGAACCAGTGCATGGTCATGAATTAACTCAAGATTAACTTGGCTAATAATAGCTTATAAAAGATAACTTGTTTAACTGGGTTAATCTAGGTTAATAATCTCTTAAACGATTAGCTAAATCCTAAAATATGTTTAAGACAATTAGTTTGGGTTTAATTAACTCAAGCAAATAATTTAACCTAGGCTTAATAGTTTAGTTAAGTTTCGGATTTTTAGTAATTGAGTTGGATTAACCAAACCAAATCAGTAAACTTAGGTTAGGGAATTAAGTTGATTGACTTACATTAATTAACAAGCTAAACCTAGTTAACTAATAGGAACTTAATCAATTAACCCTTAATTAGTTAACCTAACCCTAGTCAAGAACAACCCCTAGCTAACTAAAATGGGTTAATTAATTTTTAACTAACCAAAGTTAAATAATAACCCAAGTGAGTAACCTTGATTACCCAATGGTTAATTCAGGGACTCCAAGGGGTACAATAGGTAATGTAGACTTAGGAAATCAGAATTTTAAGGGTAAAAGGGTCTTTAATGGGTTGGAAAGTTCTAAGATAGGGGCAGTTGTCCCAAAGATAAGGTGGACAGCTGCCCTATGCACTATTTTCAGCTTTTGGATTGGGAATATTCAAAATAATATCCTATTCCCAAATATCTTATAAATAGACCCCCTCCCCTTAGTCTAATGAGGATTTTTTCTGGGGGTGGACACTCTGAAAAAGACTCTCTTCTAGCTGCTGAAAAAGACAGAAATACTTTCCATTCGAAAACAAAAGGTTCCCAAAAAGAAAAGTATTATTAGAAAAGAAAAAATCTGATTTCCTTTTTGAAAACAAGTCCACAACTAAATGGCCTAGCTCAGCTGCTATCTTCTCTTTTTGGATTTCTGATATGTGGAAGTTTTCTTCAAACATTCATACTCAAAGATTTCTGGGTTACTTCTTGCTGGACTGTTTGGTTTTGTCCCTGTGTTTTCTGTTTGTTGCTGCTGAATTATCTTCCTTCTTGCTGATTGTTGTTCATACTTGACCTTTACTTGGTCAAGTCTTTTTGCTGTTTTTTCCTCTTTAAAGGTATGTAATAGTGAACCTTTAGATAAAATTAATTGTGCTGAAATTGTTGACTCGTGTTGTGTTTATTTTAAGCTTGCATGAATCTGAATCTTCCTCTCCTCCATTCTTGATATAAAAACTGAAGTAAGGTTACTATTATTTGAATGTATGTATGTAATTCCTGGAATTAGTTTGATTATTTGTTAAGTTTCTGTCAATACATTTAGCATTTGGTAGTTAGATATTAATTTTATGTTTAGCATATTAAGGTAATTTGCACTAGGGTAGATGAATTTGATTCCTCGATAATCACATCCAACCCTTAATGAGTGCACAAACATTATCATGGTTGGCTGAAGTTTACCCTTCAAAAGGGTACAAAGTATGTAGTTAAAAGGGCATTAGAGTTGAGGAATCTGAACCTCTGAATGGTCAGGTTCATCCTCTAAAATGCCTAAATAATCAAAGTTTCTATATAGTTTAGAATTATGTTAGTAGTAGCACTAGGGTAGATGAATCTGACTCCATAATAGTCAAATTCACCCCCTTGATAGTGCCTAAATAGTAGCTTAGGGTGCTGAAAATCACCCTTTATGGATATAAAGTGGATAATCAAAGGCTCCTTAGAAGAAAGAATCTGAAACCTCGATATGATCAGATTTATTCCCTAAAACACACCTACATAATCAAAGTCAAGGAATAATCATGGACTAAAGGTCCAAGGTATAACGATGACATTCTGGGATTGAATTTGATCCTTTCATGATCATATTCACGCCAAACGAGTACATAAATGATTCTATCCTTGGAACAGATAAACATAGGCATCATCAGGATTGGAATTGACCTTCCCATGGTCAGTTTGATTTTGATGAATGCATAACACCTAATGAGTTAGGGTGTTCTACATACTACAAAGGGAAAGCTTGAATGAGAGGCCTCAAGGGAGCTTCGAGTCAGCAAATTAGTTGGAATTTTTATTTCAGTTTCTTTCATTCGGAAAATGTATAGCAGCAATCAAGTTATAATTCCCCTGTATCGATTTTTTAGCTCTCATTGTAATGTAATTTAAGACTGGACTGTACACTTAATTTTAGTTTTATTAATGTTCCTAAAAATTCGAGTTTACATTCTATCTATTCTGAAAATGACATTAGGCAAAGAACGCATGTGAGATCTGTAAAAACGCTTTGTTGGATCTCGAACAAATGGTTGTTTCAAAATTCAGTTAGAGTTTCGACATAAATAAAGTCAGTAGATTATCTTCAGTCTATTTTGTGTCTTATAAATCTGCGAAAAACCAATGCATACATGTGTGAATTTTAAGCCTTTAGAAACATGAGATAAGTTTTTTTTAAATTGATAAGAATCACTGTATCAAGATTAATAAGACTGCCTGTGGTTCGATCTTTTTGTCTAGAAATTATAAAATGTTCTAAAAATAGCATGATTTTGCCTTGCCAATCCATTTCAGAATTAATGAGTATTTTAGATTTATGTTTAGGCTGCCTAAAAATGAAAACCAGAAAATCTGTTGTGTTATGCTCCTAAGTGTAGGTATGAATGAACATGTTTTTTTTTATTACCATATTTCCTATTTATTTATCAAACAGAAAAGTAAAGATCATTAAGACTTATTTGGATTTCCTAAACTAGTGACCTCCCTATAAATTAGCCACAATTAAGATTGGCCAAAAGAGTTAAATAATAACTTGGGCTAAATATGGTCATAGACCAAGATTTGTGTCATTTCGAATTTAAGATTAAACAATCTTCCGCATATCCTTTAGGTTGACAAATACATATTTAGGTTGAATATTGGAAAAGAATCAACTATTATCTCAAATTACCATAAACTACACTCGGGAGTGGCAACTCATGCCCCCACCCTCACTCCAAACAACTAATAAAACACATATAGCAACCACGGGTGCATTTCATGCGACGTGATTGCCATGTGTTAGAAAACAACAAGTATACACCACCGTAACTTGTCCAAGATAAATCCATAAATGTCATAATTTATTCTAAAACTAAAAATGCTCTTTCATATCGAAAACATAAAAAATAATCAAACATAGCTTCAAATAAGCACTTTAAAACTGTCATGACCATAGTCTTGACTACATAATCTACGCTCGGGTGCGACAACTCATGTCCCCATCTTCAACTTCAAATTATAAAAAAAATCACATGTTGTAATTGGGGGTGCATTTCATGTGGCGCAGTTATAATGTGTCCAAAAACAAACAAGTGCACGCTATCGTGACTTGTTTCAAGATAAATCCATAAATATTAAAAGCGGCTAAAAATGAAAAGGGCTAAAAGCAATATAGGTTTAAAATATGTAAATAATTAGATAATTAGGCCAAATATTAATAGTTAAGCGACCGTGCTAGAACCACGGAACTCGGGAATGCCTAACACCTTCTTCCGGGTTAACAGAATTCCTTACTCGGATTTCTGGTCGCAGACAAATCAAAACAGAGTCATATTTCCTCGGTTTGGGATTTTAAAACAAAACGGTGTCCGGAGCATCGTCAAAAATCCGGGTGGCGACTCTGAAATAATAAATAAATCCCAAAATTGAATAATGTCACTTTAATTAGAAAAACTCCCTTATTACCCCTCCATTAACCCGGGGTAGTGAAAAAGGAGGTGTGACAGCTCTGGCGACTCTGTTGGGGACCGAAACCAGAATCTCTAGTTCAGGGTTCAAGAATTCGAGCTTAGAATAGCTGTTATATTTGGCTTTCATTATTACCTGATTTTTACATGTTTAAACCTAATGTGCTAAATGCCATTTTTTACCGCTTTGATATTATCTGAACTATATATAAACTGTGCCGAAACCCTTTTCTCTCTGAGTCTTCTAAATCATCTGGGAAGTGTGCACTTCGTGTGACTTCTTTTCTCTTAGAGTCATCCAAATTTTAGAACGAGGTACGGACAAGTTGCAAAGCCGGTGAAGCTTCTATATTCCTGGTACGCTGCCCCGACCTCGGCTCGAGCTGTGCGCTCGGGTAAGCCCGGTCTAGAACAAAACCCCAGGATTCAAACTTAGAATGACATAACCTCATGTCGGATCCCTAGTAAATGCGTTGTTTGCATCACATACATTTGACTTAGGGGACTCAACACAGGGGTTGGGTCCGTCTAGGACAGGTGAACCCAAATAAAAGACCCTTCTGATGCATCTTACCTCCTACGTGTGTATTTATTTGTTTCGGCTTGTGTGTTGACCGGCTAAAAGATAAAAACAACAGAAAACCAAGAGTGAGGTAGAATATAAAAGTTCACCTTGTTTTTCCCTGTATTTAAAATATCCCAAAACTCTGCCAAAATTTCTGAAAATAATATTTCAAAACAAAGTGAGTGGGTGTATATTTTTAATCAGTCAAGATTATTCCCGAACTACACATTGTTTAATTCTCACCGGTGTGGGATACGTAGGCAACCCTTATCGGGTCCAACTTTATTTTTCAAAATCAAAGGATATAGTCCTAAATAAAATTAGGTGACGCCATTCTTGCACAAATAACCAGATTGCCCAAGCGGGCCACCGAAAGGCTATCTTTGCAAAAGTAGCCTCTTGTGGTTTGTTTTTAAATTTTAACCCAATTTGCAAACACAACGTTAATAACTTCCTACCCGAAGTATTGAAGGGCCGTATTCGCAAAGATGGTCCATTATTAAAAAACCCTTTGCAAAAAATAACACTTTTTCATTCGGTCAAATTTTTTGTGGTTTTAATCAAACCGAATGTGCAGGATGAATACAATTGAAAACATTCCCTTCAGGGCCGTCGAGGAAATCCCTTTAGGACTCCATATGTGGTGGAGCGACTTGGGGGAAACTAATAGAAAGTCTGCTGTGAAAGCTTTAGGCAGACTTACTGGTCTTCTAAAAATCAAGCCAAGGCTGGACATCATCGAGGCTCTAGTATCGTTTTGGGATCCTGCCCACAAAGTGTTCCACTTTTCAGACTTTGAGTTGACACCCCCCCTAGAGGAAATAGCGGGGTATGCTGGTCTCAATGAAAATCTTAGAAGTCCGTACCCGGTGGAACCCAGGGCGGTAACTCCATATAAGTTCTTGGATCTTTTGAACATTTGTCGGGACGTCCAAGATCCACACCTATCCGAAGGATTCTGCACTTTCTATTTTCTGTACAAACGATATGGAGATCCCCGAGGCTATAAAGCTGGCAAGACCGACCTAACTCACAAAGACCATGATAAATGGGAAGCCCTCCTGGGGCTAGCGTTCGTGGTAGCATTCCTGGGCACTTTAATTTTCCCGAGGAGTGACGGACGCATAGATATCGGACTTGTGAGAATGGCATATTTCATGATGAATAAATCCAATGGAACACTTATACCGATGGTCTTAGTCGATATTTACCGTGCTCTAACAGTTTGCTAGTCTGGGGGAAAATTCTTTGAGGGGTGCAACCTGCTTCTACAAAACTGGATGATCGAACATCTTTGCCATCGCCCAGGGTATATGAATTACGATCTGACTGGCCTAAATTGCATTGAAGAACATAGGACTCGGGTAGAAGGGCATGAATTTCCAGGAGGCACGGAAGACTGGCTTGCACACTTGAGTTCTTTGACTGCCGACCAAATCGAGTGGACATTCGGGTGGCTCCCTATCAATGAAGTCATCTATATGTCAGCCGAAGTATGCTATCTTCTATTGATGGGTCTCTGAAGTATTCAACCTTATGCCCCACATCGGGTCTTACGACAACTAGGAAGGTATCAAAATGTTCCACACGATGAAGACCTAAGTCAGCAAGTCATTGAACTGTGCCCAAGAGCTGCATTTTCAGAGACAGGGCCCGCCAGATCTGGCATCAGTGCAGGTTCTTGGATCCGTAGACTCGGATAAGAGATTTGTCCAGAGGGGACGTAGAGTCGGGCTACACTTCTTGGTACGGTAGAAGGGGAAGAGAGCATCAAGAGCAAGAACGGCCCGCAAAAAGACCCCACATGCAACAATTCACTGAGCAAACACAAGCGCACTGGGCTTGGTTAGAAAAGGAAAATAACTACCGAGCTACCATAAGCAAGTTGGAAGCCCAGATCAGGGAAATCAAATTTGAAAACACTCTACAAACCGCCACAACTGAAGGGGAGAAAAATAGGTTAACCAAAGAAAATGAAGCTCTCCGGGTCCATATCCAGAAATTGAAAATAGTTGTTGAGAACCCGGAGAGAAGCAGAACTGATGAAAGACTTATCAACAGTCTGAGGCATAAAGTATGCAGCTATGGGGATGATCTGGACAAAGCTGAAGAAGAACTGACCAGAGTTCAGGCAAAATTGACAAGAAGTGCAGAGGAAAGAGCAGAGTTTGTTCAGAAACTGAAAAGGAAATATGACCAAGAAGTCACAGGCTTGAAGGAAAAGGTGTCCATCCTCGAGAACAAAATGGCCAAACAAGCAAAAAGGTTTAAGGCAGAAAGGGAACAATGCTATACCCTGATGGCTAAGTTGGAGGAAGACTTGCAACAGCTACAAGAAAAGAATCATAAGGACACCTAGGTTTTAGAGGCTAGGTCTCAATAGATCGGGCGCTTACTCCAGGAAAAGAGCGTCATCAGGCAGAGGGTCGGAGAAATTGCGGATTATATTTTCACAAAATACCAAGAGTGTGAAGATATGACCCGGACTACCTTCTTCGCAGCGGTAATGATTTTCGTCCACAAGATAATAGATGACCTGCGCCGCCTCCAGCAAGACATGAAATGCAGGCCCGTGGAGAGATCGAATGATGTCCCACGGGCCCCTGGAGCAGTAGAAGCACTTATGTATTCTTGATGTCCTTTTCGAGTCTGTATTTCATTTTCTTGTTGCAGTCTTGTTTGAGTCTACTTTAAGTCTTTTGTAGTTTTTAAATTTCCAAGAAATTATGTCGGAGTCTTTTGTAGTTTTAAATTTCCAAAAAAACGTTTGTAATGAATGAAAAATGGAAGTTTTATATAATGAATGAAAATTTGAAAATGTTTATTTCCTTTTGTATTTATTCCATGAACTACGTGATGATCTGATTCACGCAGCGCCGTGATACGTAGGCAATCCACATAGGATTCGATCATAACCTTAGTAAAGGAAACCGAGCGAGGAATAAAAGAGCAGAAACAATAACAAAGGAAGTACAAGAATGATAAAAAGGGAGTATAGAAAGTGTTTAATGATACAAAGGAAGTATAGAAAGTGTTTAATTGCCTAGGTACATTGCATACCCCGAACGTGTGATTCCATATGAGATAAATGCTTCAACCTAACGTTTTGTTGTTCAATCTCTAAAGGTATTTTTAGGTGGTTGGTTTTGCGGTAACCTGGCTTCCCATCCTTACTTCACTAGATCAAAAGGGAGCTTAGAAATGACATCCGAAAGTCACTTATCAATCGTCAACTCTTCCGTGGAAGACCTGAATCCAGCCATCCCAACATCTGAGTCAGCAACAGCTGAAGAAAACAAGACGGCCGCATACTGGAAATGTGGGACGCATGGTCCAATGGTAGGGAACCACCCAGTACCATCCCGGATTTCCCAGAGATAATTCCCAGGGCAAGCGGGACATCTAACATCCCCATAAGTTACCCAGCCACGCCATTTGGATATCCAACTATGTCGGCTCACTTTGCCGGAAGGCCTTCTGAGATTCGCCCCCAGGCCCTGTTTTCTGGTGTGTCTTCCAACATCTTCACCGCACCACCAATCTCTGCCATGGTTCCACGACTATCTCTGGGCCAAATTTTGAGCAGCCGGCATTCACATTCCAAACACCGTCCGTCCATCTGGATACCACTCATGTTACTCCCAATGCATACCCCCAACAACCTCAGCCTGAGGTCACTTTGGGAAGAGATAAGAAAAGTCCCGAGCACGAAGAAATGGCTCAGAAAATGAAGAGTATTAAGAAGAGCCTCAAGAATATACAGGGGCTGAGCGGGTAGAAAAGTGTCTCCTATGCAGACTTGTGCATGTTCCCGCATATCCACTTGCCTCTTGGGTTTAAAACCCCCAAGTTCGAAAAATATGACGGACATGAGGACCCCATAGCTCATCTGAAAAGGTACTGCAACCAGTTCCGGGGGCAGGTGGGAAAGAGGAACTTCTCATGGCATATTAAGGAGAAAGCTTGATAGGGATTTCATCAGAATGGTACATGGACCAAGATATATCCCGCTGGCACATATGGGATGACCTGGCATGGGACTTTGTTCGGCAATTCCAATACAATGTGGACATCACTCCCGATAGGAACTCTCTATCCAATCTCAAAAAGAAATCCTCAGAAAGTTTCAAAGAGTACACCATTAAATGGCGCGAGCAGGCCTCCAGGGTCAAATCTCCGATGAATGAGGTTGAAATGGTCAGCGTCTTTCTACAAGCACAGGAAGCTGATTACTTCCAAAATATGATGTCCGCCATGGGCAGACCATTTGTGGAAGAACTCAAAATTGGAGAAATGGTGGAGAATGGTCTAAAAAACGTCGTATCCTGAGCCAATCTGCCATAAGAGCAACCTCTCAGGTCATCCAAAGCGGATCTGGGAGTGCAGCCAACAGAAAGAAGAAAGAAGAAGGGACCATGATGGTTTCCGATGTCAGAAAGTCTCGACAATACCCGCGTCCATTTCCCAAAGCTTCCCAACATTAATATCCTCACCAAGACACAGCTTATGCTACGCCTCCTTTTCCATATGCGGTAATGAACGCTCAGTCACATCCCAGGCCGCAACAACAATACAATCATAATAGAGCTCCACCCCCCGAGAAACAACCATCTTCCCCAGCTCCATATAATCCACGCCCTCCCAAAAACAACTATCCATACAACACCTACCCCCGTGAACCACCGAGGAGACTCAACTTCACTCCTATCGGTAAGCCGTATTTAAGCCTCTTCCCAAAATTAGTCCAGATGGGACTTCTACAGCCCGTACCTCCGACCAGGAAAAACCCAGCATCAGCATCATACAAGCCGAGAACCAATTGTGCCTACCATTCCGGAGTAGAAGGGAATGACACGGAGGAGTGTTGGACCCTCAAAAGAGCCGTGGAAAACCTTATAGAACAAAAGAAAGTGGTGTTAAGGGACAAAGAAGCTCCCAATGTGACGAACAATCCATTGCCCACTCACGATAATGGGCCCGTCATCGGCATGATTTGTGAGGACCAAGATTTTGATCCAGCTCTAAAGGCCATCATCGCCATCGCAGATGTGGAAAGAAAGCCCAAGGCGGCACTCAAACCAGTCAACGAAATGAAGAAAAGTAACCCCATCCCCCAGGTCATGGGGAAGGCTGAAGCCAAGACAAATATGAGACCCTCTAAAGACGTTGTTCTTTACGTACCCAAAGCACCCAGGAAAGAACAAAGTATTTTAAGTCCTCCCAAAAGGTTACAATTCAACAAAGCAACAATGAACGGCCCAAAAATGTACATGCCAAAGGGGACGTATGTGGCGCTGGGCAAATAATTTCACCAAGGCTGAATGAGCCCGTGGTTATTAGCTGCGCGTCGCAGACTCCCATGAAGAATACTACTGCCTCCCCTGGAATTACAACAAGACGGTGGTGACATACAAAGGAAAATAAATTACTGGGGAAACAAGTGAAATAAACTCATCAGAGAAACACCTCAACCTGGAAGAACTAAACAAAAGCAAGAAGAAACGTTTTCCGCCTAAGAAGTCGATCAGTGCCGGAGAGGGAGAAGAATTTTTCAAAAATATGAAAACCTCTGAATACGCCATAATTGAGCAGCTCAGAAAGTCCCCCACTCAGGTCTCACTTCTATCCTTGCTGGTAAGTTCGAACGAGCATCAGAAAATCCTGATCAAAACACTCAATGAAGCATATGTTCTGGCCGAAACCACAGTTGAGCAAATGGAAAGAATGGCAGAACGATTTTTCGAAATCAATCGGATCTCATTTAGCAACAATGACTTCCCCCAGAAAGGTCTGCCCACAACAAAGCTCTCCACCTAACTGTTAAATGTGAAGGTTACTATGTGAAAAGAGTTATGGTGGACGGCGGATCTGGGGTTGATATTTGCCCTCTCTCTACCTTACAAAGAATGAAGATCGGGACTGAGAGAATTAGGCCCAACAATGTGTGCATCCGCGCATTTGATGGTATCAAGAAAGACACGATCGGGGAGATTGATTTGGTCTTGACAATCGACGCTGTAGATTTTGAAGTGACATTCCAAGTCATGGATATGGACACTTCCTATAATTATCTCCTGGGAAGACCTTGGATCCATGCAGAAGGGGCAGTACCATCTACTCTCCACCAGATGGTAAAGTTCGAGCATGAAGACCAGGAAATTGTGGTCCATGGAGAGGACGAGCAATCTATTTACAGTGACCCATCAGTCCCATGCCTGGAAGTAAGAGAAGCAAGCACACAGTCTACCAAGCTTCCGAGATTGTGGTTGCGGACCAACATGAGGAAGGAACCCCGTGCCCTCAACCCTTCCTATCAAACGCATCAATTATGGTCGCTAACGACATGATTAAACATGGTTACACACCTGAAAAAGGGCTCAGGGTGTCCTTGCAAGGCATTAAAGAACCTATCACCTTGCCTACCAATAAAAAGTTCTTCGGCATAGGGTTTCAAGCTACTCCCGATGAACAATGGGCTGACCAACGTAAGAAAAATGGTTGGGTATTGCCTCAGCCGATCCCACACATCACCGCATCATTTGTCAAGCCAAAATACGTGGAGGAAGAGGAAGAGGCTTTCACGGCCGAAGAAATCTGCGGAGCAATGAGACAGATGTTGTATGAGGCTCATATGGTCTAACCAAGAGAAGGCTCCAGCACTACTGAAGTGCAGTATATGGGGCCTGACGCCAAGTTGCATAAATGGAAGGCTACTCCATTCCCCGTCAGGTGGGAGTCCCGGTAGTTTAGCTTTTGCCATCTTTTCTGCACTATGAGTTATTTCAGGGTGTAACTCAAGTGTTTTTAATTTCTTGCCTTTTTAATTCCGATGTAAACCCTCCTATGTTCAAATTCAATGAAATGAAATAAAAATTTCATCGTCTATTATTCTTTCTGATTTTTGTTTACTTTTCTTATTTTTTTTCAGTCTTAATAATGCGGCCTTAAAAAATAAGACATGTTTGCGGAATTTATGCTCTGATCTTAATGCGCCGTCTAACCTCGAAATAATGAATCAAGAACTGGAATATGACGAAGAAGAGGCTTTTAGGGAAATAAATCTAGAATTGGAATAATTCGAGAATAAGCCTAAGCCAAACTTAAACGAAACAGAACCCGTTAACTTGGGCAATGAAGAGGAGATTCTAGAAACCATGATAAGCATCCACACGGATGAAAGGACTAGGGACGCCTTGATTCAACTCTTATTTGAATTCAAACATGTATTTGCTTGGTCCTACGATGACATGCCCGGACTAAGTGTGGACTTGGTGGTACACAAATTGTCAACCTACCCCGGTTATCCACCTGTCCAACAAAATCAGAGGAAATTTAAAACAGACATGAGTGAAAAGATCAAAGAAGAGGACGCTAAACAACTAAAGGCTGGAGTAATCCAAGTGTTCCAATGCACCACCTGGCTGGCCAATGTGGTTCTGGTGCCTAAAAAGGACGGAAAGGTCCGAGTATGTGTCGACTACCGAGATCTGAATAAAGCGAGTCCCAAAGATAATTTTCCACTACCAAACATACATATCCTAGTTGAAAATTGTGCCAAACATGAGGTACAGTCTTTTGTCGATTGCTATGCCGGATATCACCAGGTGTTGATGGATGAAGAGGACGCAGAAAAGACAGCCTTCACTACACCCTGGGGAACATACTGTTACCGGGTCATGCCATTTGGTTTAAAGAACATTGGGGAAACTTATATAAGGTTCATGACCGCCATATTCCACGACATGATGCATCAGGAGATTGAGGTGTACGTGGATGATGTGATCATTAAATCCAGGACCCAAAGTGATCATGTGCAGCATTTGAGGAAATTCTTCGAATGCCTGCGCAAATATGATTTGAAATTAAACCCAGCCAAGTGCGCTTTCGGAGTTCCATTCGAAAAATTACTGGGATTTATAATCAGTCGACGAGGCATCGAGCTGGACCCGACAAAGATAAAATCTATTCGGGATCTCCCACCCCCAAGAACCAAGAAGGAGGTCATGAGTCTGTTGGGTAGGTTGAATTACATCAGCAGGTTCATCGCTCAGTTGACGTCCACCTGCGAGCCTATATTCAAGCTGTTGTAAAAAGATGCATCCATCAAATGGACAAACAAGTGTCAGGACACTTTCGACAAGATCAAAGAATATCTGTCAAATCCTCCAGCGTTAGTCCCACCAGAACCGGGAAGACCTTTATTCCTATACCTGACAGTGCTAAAAAATTCCTTTGAGTGTGTTCTCGGGCAGCATGACGCAACCGGGAAGAAAGAGCAGGCCATATATTACTTAAGCAAGAAGTTCACAAGCTATGAGGCCAAGTATTCTCAGTTAGAAAGGACTTGTTGCGCTCTAACTTGGGTTGCTCAGAAGCTCCGACATTATTTGTTGGCTTATACCACCTACCTCATCACGAGGCTGGATCCTTTGAAGTAATATTCCAAAAGCCAATGCCCACTGGAAGATTAGCAAAATGGCAAATCTTGCTCACAGAATTCGACATTGTCTATGTCACTTGCACAACATTGAAAGCTCAAGCATTGGCCGATCATCTAGCTGAGAATCCGGTTGATGATGAATACCAACCTTTGAGTACTTATTTTCCGGATGAGGAAGTTAATTCCGTCGAAGTAACCTCGGAAGGCGCTGACACCTGGAAAATGTTCTTCAACGGAGCAGCCAATGCAAAAGGTATTGGGATAGGGGCAATCTTGATTTCTCTCACAAGACAGCACTACCCTGCCACAGCCCGCCTCCATTTCTTCTGCACAAACAATACTGCTGAATATAAAGCTTGTATAATAGGCATGAACATGGACATTGACATGGATGTAGAAGAGTTATTGATCATGGGGGACTCCGATTTGATCATTAAGCAGGCTCAGGGAGAGTGGGAAACTCGACATGTTAAACTCCTTCCCTACAGACAACATGTGGAGGATCTTAGCGAGCGATTCAAAGCCGTCGAGTTCAGATATATTCCTCGGTGCCACAATGAGTTAGTCGATGCGTTGGCCACCCTAGCTGCAACGCTGCCATATCCGGGTAATGTTCACATAGACACATTGGAGATCCAAATCAAGGAAAAACATGGTTATTGCAACACGGTCGAAGTAGAACCCGACATCCAACCATGGTATCATGATATTAAAAGATTTTGAAGACAAAAGAATATCCAGAGCCGGCCAACGGAAACCAGAAGAGAACCATCCGAAGGCTCGCCAGCAGTTTCTTCCTAAGTGGGGAAGTACTGTATAAAAGGACTCCCGATCTAAATATATTAAGATGCGTAGACGCCAAAGAAGCCGAAAGGATTATGAACGAGGTGCATTCAGGAATATGCGGTCCCCACGTGAATGGGTAAGTCCTCGCAAAGAAAATCTTGCGGGCTGGATATTATTGGATGACCATGGAGAAAGATTGTTTAGGTTTCGTCCGGAAGTGCCATAAGTGTTAAATACATGGCGACTTAATCCATGCACCACCATCAGAGCTGCATCCTATGTCAGCACCCTGGTCGTTTGTTGCCTGGGGAATGGATGTCATCGAGCCAATCGAGCCAAGGGCCTCAAACGGGCACAGATTCATCTTGGTTGCTATCGAATATTTCACAAAATGGGTCAAGGAAGTCACTTTAAAAGTTGTCACTAAGAAAGAGGTGGTGGATTTCGTGCATTCTAATATCATCTGTCGTTTTGCTATCCCAAAAACTATCATTACCGACAATGCTGCGAATCTTAACAGTAACTTGATGAGGGAGGTGTGTGAACAGTTACAAATCACACACCGCAACTC
Organism: Nicotiana paniculata; assembly: GCA_005239505.1. Taxonomy (NCBI): domain Eukaryota; kingdom Viridiplantae; phylum Streptophyta; class Magnoliopsida; order Solanales; family Solanaceae; genus Nicotiana; species Nicotiana paniculata. The sequence goes on along the minus strand of MDKI01069353.1, from coordinate 60,938 downwards.
CATCCTTTAGGGGCAAAAGCCAATGGCGCCGTTGAAGCAGTAAACAAAAACATCAAGAAAATTCTCAGGAAAATGATTCAAACATCCAGGAAATGGCACGAGAAGCTGTCTTTGGCATTGTTGAGATATCGCACGACCGTATGCACGTCGGTTGGGGCTACTCCTTACCTATTAGTTTATGGAACTGAAGCCGCAATACCCGCAGAAGTTGAAATTCCTTCCCTTCGAATAATTGTTGAAGCATAAATTGAGGATGATGAATGATTCAAAACCCGACTGGAACAATTAACTCTGATTGATGAGAAAATGATGGTCGCAGTGTGCCACGGACAGTTGTACCAACAAAGAATGGCTCGCGCTTACAATAAGAAAGTGCGACCCAGGAACTTCGAAGTGGGGCAACTTGTCTTAAGATGTATCCTCCCACACCACGAAGAGGCCAAAGGAAAATTCGCCCCGAATTGGAAAGTTCCATACATCGTAAGGAAATTGCTACCAAATGGAGCGTTATCCCTGGGAAACATCAAAGGAAATAACCCTGAAATGGTTGTCAATGCAGATGCGGTCAAAAGGTACTACGTTTCATCCTCCATATAATGTTAAAAGTTATCCGATTGAAGTGACGAAGGCTTTCATTCTCGCTACCCAAACACCATTAACCCTTTCGCAAACCCTTTGAGCCGGTTACCTTCCGTTGATTACCCTCTTTGGAACCTGAAAGTGTTGTTGAAAAAAAATCAACAAGAAGGGACAAAAAATAAAAAAAAAGAATAAAAAGAAAGAGAAAAAAAAAAACCGAAAAAAAAAACAAAAGTTCCCTGAACTACGTTCGACTTGATTCCGAAAGGATACGTAGGCAGCCTCTCCCTGGGGTTCAGTCACACCAAAATAAAATTCCACATTTCCCCAAGAGTTTAAGCTGGGGCAGATGTTATAATATGTTTGGCGATAATTTCGCCGGAGAGGTTCCAAAGTTGTAATTTAATACAAATTATTTTTCACCAAAACCTTGTTCAAGTCCTTCCGATCAACTGGCAAACATGTTTAAAGTTGGAGGATACAGTGTCAGATCTGGTGCAAGCAAATGAGAGAAATAAAATGAGAGAGTCTTATCGGTGAAAACCCATACGGGCACCGTAAGGCGACGGTAAGCAGAGAAATTAAACAATGAGAGAGTCTTGCTAGTGAAAACTCGCAAAGAGCACTACAAGGCGACGGTAAGCAGAGAAATCAAAAATGAGAGTCTTGCTAGTGAAAACTCGCAAAGAGCACTACAAGGCGACGGTAAGCAGAGAAATCAAAAATGAGAGTCTTGCTAGTGAAAACTCGCAAAGAGCACTACAAGGCGATGGTTAGAAGAGAAATGAGAGAGGTTAGTTGGTGAAAACCCGCAAAGGGCGCCACTGATCGAAAAGGATAATGGGTCACTGACATGGACACAGTCTGGGGCAAGGTTTCTCAATCTCGAGGTGATAGTTGTGATGAATTTCTGAGAGTCGGACGGTTTACACGGATCAGGCATCCAGTCCAAAAGGCATGTCATGTTCATTAAAATCCGCATGCACTCCAGATAAGTCCTTCCTTCCTTTCCCCGAAAGGGATACCTTTCGTTTAAACTCATTATCCAGTCTGTCATTTCTTGTTTCTCAATCCCTTTCGGTCTAACTCTATTCCTTAAATAAGACAAAGAAAGGATGACAAAACTGATTTACAGGGTTCTCATTTGATGCTAGCCAACATACAAGGGGCACCAAGCCTCACCAGGGGCATCAAGTCGATCTCGACTGGCCACAATGGCCGATGTTGTAAACACAACTCTTGAAAGGAGAAGATCCAAATCAAAATGCCTATGAAGGCAATTGGAGTGAAAGGTTAATTCCCACGTGGCTAACCCCTCGGCAAAGTCGGAAAAGCCGAAGCGCTCCAGGTGCTTTAAATTAAAGACAAGGGAAAGACCAGAAACGGAAAGCCGATAAAGGCGAAGTAAAATTAGAAAGGTTAAGTCTCACGAGACTAACCGGTAAAGTCGAATTTGAGGGGCCAAAAGTTTTCCCCGATACTCCGGAAATCCAAAAGAGAAACAAATGAAAGGCCTACATAGGCAGAAAAGGGTTGAAATGTTGGGTCCCACGTGACCGATCACCACATGAAATCTGGAAAGCCAAGGTCCCTGGGCTTAGAAATGAAACCCAATCCCCAGCAAGCAAGCAAACAGCTGAGATCTTCGTCAAAGTGGCTGAGATCAAGCAGCTTGAAATAATCAAGGCCGCAAAACCAACCACCGTTTCAAACTAACAAATTGTTCTTTATTTGAAAATATGAAACAGGTGCAACTCAAAAGCAACTGTGCAAAAAGCAGGTGCAACCAAAAGGAATTGTGCAAGAGCTAGAAGCAGCTCTGCAACATTGACTCCAAAGAAAGGGAAGTTTCCTCCAGAAATCTTTTCCCGCATGCATAAAAAATAAAAAATAAAAAATAAAAAATAGAAAGAAGAAGAAAGAAAGAAAAGAGAAAAAAAAAGAAGAAGAACTGAAGTTGAAAATGACTCAAAGTAGTATGGGGCCTCATATCCCAAACTACACCTTTTCCCGACATGGGTGTACATTCCCTAATTGATGTTTTCTTTTCCAATTAAGGGTATACATCCCCTAATTGATGTTTTCTTTTCCAATTAATGGTATAAATTCCCTAATTGATGTTTTTCTTTTCCAATTCAGGGTATACATTCCCTAATTGATGACTTCTTTTCCAATTAAGGGTATACATTTCCTAATTGATTTTCTTTTCCCGACATGGGTGTACACACTCCCTAGTCGATGCCAATTAAGGGTATACATTCCCTAATTGATGTTTTCATAAGCTAGAACTATCTTTGTATGTACGGGTCTCGGTATATTATAGAGACTAGATAGGTATATATTCCCTAATTGATGTTTTCTTTTCCAATTAAGGGTATACATTCCCTAATTGATGTTTTTCTTTTCCAATTAAGGGTATACATTCCCTAACTGATGTTTTGCTTTTCCAGTTAAGGATATACATTCCCTAACTGATGTTTTGCTTTTCCAGTTAAGGGTATACATTCCCTAACTGATGTTTTGCTTTTCCAGTTAAGGGTATACATTCCCTAACTGATGTTTTGCTTTTCCAGTTAAGGGTATACATTCCCTAACTGATGTTTTGCTTTTCCAGTTAAGGGTATACATTCCCTAACTGATGTTTTGCTTTTCCAATTAAGGGTATACATTCCCTAATTGATGTTTTACGTTTTCGATTAAGGGTATACATTCACTAATTGATGCTTCCTTTTCCAGTTAAGGGTATACATTCCCTAACTGATGCTTTTCTTTTCCAATTAAGGGTATACATTCCCTAATTGATGCTTCATTTTCCAGTTAAGGGTATACATTCCCTAATTGATGCTTTTTTTTCAATTAAGGGTATACATTCCCTAATTGATGCTTCCTTTTCCAGTTAAGGGTATACATTCCATAACTGATGCTTTTCTTTTCCAATTAAGTGTATACATTCCCTAATTGATATTTTGCTTTTTCGATTAAGGGTATACATTCCCTAACGGATGTTTTGCTTTTCCAGTTAAGGGTATACACCACCTAACTTATGCTTTTCTTTTCCAATTAAGGGTCTACATTCCCTAATTGATGTTTTCCTTTTCCACTTAAGGGTATACATTCCCTAACTGATGCTTTTCCAATTTAGGGTATACATTCCCTAATTGATATTTTTCTTTTCCAGTTAAGGGTATACATTTCCTAGCTGATGCTTTTTCTTTTCTAATTAAGGGTATACATTCCCTAATTGATGTTTTTGTTTTCTAGTTAAGGGTATACATTCCCTAACCGATGCTTTTCTTTTCCAATTAAGGGTATACATTCCCTAATTGATGATTTATTTTCCAGTTAAGGATATACATTCCCTAACTGATGCTTTTCTTTTCCAATATACATTCCCTAATTGATGTTCTCCTTTTTCCAGTTAAGGGTATACATTCCCTAACTGATGCTTTTCCAATTAAAGGTATACATTCCCTAATTGATATTTTTCTTTTCCAGTTAAGGGTATACATTCCCTAACTGATGCTTTTCTTATCCAATTAAGGGTATACATTTCCTAATTGTTGTTTTCCTTTTCCAATTAAGGGTATACATTCCCTAACTGATGCTTTTCCAATTAAGGGTATACATTCCCTAACTGATGTTTTTCTTTTCCAATTAAGGGTATACGTTCCCTAATTGATGTTTTTTTCTAGTTAAGGGTATACATTCCCTAACTGATGCTTTTGTTTTCCAATTAAGGATCTACATTCCCTAATTGATGACTTCTTTTTCAGTTAAGGGTATACATTCCCTAACTGATATTTTCTTTTCCAATTAAGGGTATACATTCTCTAATTGATATTTTGCTTTTCCAGTTAGGGGTATACATTCCCTAATTGATGATTTTCTTTTCCAATTAAGGGTATACATTCCCTAATTGATGTTTTTGCTTTTTCAATTAAGGGTATACATTCCCTAACTGATGTTTTGCTTTTCCAGTTAAGGGTATACATTTCCTAACTGATGCTTTTCTTTTCCAATTAAGGGTATACATTCCCTAATTGATGTTTTCCTTTTCCAATTAAGGGTATACATTCCCTAACTGATGCTTTTCCAATTAAAGGTATACATTCCCTAATTGATATTTTTCTTTTCCAGTTAAGGGTATACATTCCCTAACCGATGCTTTTCTTTTCCAATTAAGGGTATACATTCCCTAATTGATGATTTATTTTCCGGTTAAGGGTATACATTCCCTAACTGGTATTTTCTTTTCCAATTAAGGGTATACATTCCCTAATTGATATTTTGCTTTTCCAGTTAAGGGTATACATTCCCTAATTGATGCTTTTCTTTTCCAATTAAGGGTATACATTCCCTAATTGATGTTTTTGCTTTTCCAGTTAAGGTTATACATTCCCTAACTCATGTTTTGCTTTTCCAGTTAAGGGTATACATTCCCTAACTGCTGCTTTTCTTTTTCAATTAAGGGTATACATTCCGTAATTGATGCTTCCTTTTCCAGTTAAGAGTATACATTCCCTAATGGATACTTTTCTTTTCCAATTAAGGTTATACACTCCCTAATTGATGGTTTTCTTCTCTAATTAAGAGTATACATTCCCTAATTGATGTTTTCTTTTCCAATTAAGGGTATACATTTCCTAATTGATGTTTGTCTTTTTCAATTAAGGGCATACATTCCCTAATTAATTTTCTTTTCCCGACATGGGTGTACACACTCCCTAGTCGATGCCAATTTAGGGTATATATTCCCTAATTGATGCTTTCTTTTCCAATTAAGAGTACACATTCCCTAATTGATTTCTTTTCCAACATAGGGTATACAATCCCTAGTTAATTTTATTTTTTGCAACATAGGGTCTCCAACCCCTAGTTGATCTTGCTTTGAGATATAGGGTACCTGCTCCCTAGTCTACAATAACCCCGGGTGCACTCACCCGGCTTTTCATCACTTTCAATAACAAAATAGTGTAGATTTCCTTACAATAGGTCGCAAAATTTTCCTGGTGAAAACTGGGGCAGAAAATTTTGTTCGTTCGTTTGTTTTTTATTTTGCGCAGATAACAATTTAGGACAATTGATTCGAGACGAACAAAAGAAGACGTCTCAATTCAGAATAAAAGAAAAGAGTTGAACCTCATAGTACAGAAGGGGAAAAGAGGTGGATTGATCGAGACAGGTTGAAATCACAAGCTATGCATGTCCATTCTTGATCCGAAAAGCTGAAGAAGATTGAACCAGCACCTATAACTAACAAGCATCAAGATTCAGATCAGAGTCTGTATAAAGAAGTAGCTAAGACTTAAGATCAATCTTCAGAAGACTCATAGATAGGAATCTTGTAACTCGTAGTTAATAGGCTTAGTTAGTCTTTTTCATTTTTGACTTTGGTGTAATAAGGAGCTCAGCAAGCAATAAGCAGTAGCAACAGCAGTGAGATCACAGTTACCCGGTAGTCCCAGTTACCAAAACCTCCAGAACTACACTGACCTGATTCCTTTATAGCCAAGGATATGTAGGCAACCTTTGAAGCAGAGTTCGGTCAACTTTTCAAAAATGCTTCACTTGGAGTATTTGAACAGGTAAAATTTGTTCATAACTGCTCACTTTATCTTTATCCGAAAACTCTTCGTGTTTCCGAGCAAAGAAGGGCAGCTGTGAGCATGTAATTTTTCACCTACTAAATACTCCTACAAAATTAGATAAGTAAATTAATCTTATGGATTTGGTTGAATTTTAGTGTTAATTGCGAATTTTTTTGCATCGCATATTTATAATTTATCTTTTAAAATTATTTTAAATTGCATAATTAGGTGCATCGTTATTGTCAAAGAATTATGAATTTATTTATAAATAATTGAATTAAGTAGCAAATAAATGATGATTATTTGAGGTAATGTAGTTTTGATAACTGATTGCTAAAATTAATCATTTTTTATCTGACAGAACTATAGATTTAATTAGGAGTATTGAATTAATTATTTTATTCCTAATTAATCTATAATTAGACAAAATAAAGACGAAATTGATTATTGCATCTTTTAAATTTAATTAGGTTGGATTTTAATTAGATTAGTTAGTTTGGAATTAAGCTTAAAATGTTAAAAATCGGACCTGGTCCAAGAAGGACCCAGGCCCAATTATTTATTTACACCACCCAAACATACATAGCCCAATAGGCCCCTTACCCGGCCTGCCCAGCCCCAGTACCCAAAACGACCCCTTTAGGATTTAGCAAATCCCAGCCGTTGATCTTCTAAGATCTAACGGCTGGGAACCCCCCACTCCTATAACTACATAAGTGTCCAAATCTCACCCCCCCCCTACCCCATTAGTTAGAAGTCTAACACCCTCCTCCATCCTCTCCGTCTCTCTCTCTTCTGTATAACCAAACCCTAGCCGCCCTAGGATTCCCACCTTGCTCCGCCCACCGGAAATCGCCTACCGGTGGCGGACGACCTCCAAACCACCCCAAACTTTCACCCTAAAACCCTCTCCTCAGCCTTAACTCCCTCCCACTATCAGTTTCCCAAAAAACTCCACCAAAATCTTCAAAATTTAGATCTAGAATACTAAAAAACCTAAAGGTCCATATCCGGCCAATTCAAGAACGTTTAATGACTTGTACCCACATGAGTCAATAGCTCTTGATGAGAGCTATTGATTCATGTGGGTTTGAGTTATTCTCAAACCCCGCCAGAGTCCAGTAAGGTCCGGCAACCTTCAATTTTTCCGGCCAAACCCCTTTTAACGGGTATTTCATCTCCTCTTTACTGTTTCTATGCTTAAATGTATGTTTGCTTTGTTTTTTTTGTCTAGATTAGTTTTTCCTTTGTTTTATTATTATGTACCTGTTTGTTCTCAAGACAAAATCACGAATATTTCTTTTTGTTTTGGTAACCACTGATCTTGTTACTGTTTTAGGTCTAAGTTTTTGTTCTTCTTCACTGTTTTCTGTCATTATCCATGCTTTGTCTCCCCGATTAATTAAGCTTTGATTATATTTGTGAAAAGCATGTTCTTAATTAGTAATATTTCTTCTTGACAAGCATAATTACCTACATAATCAGACTTATAAATGTATGCACGATTCCCTGCCTGTTTGATTAGATGATAGTGAGTATACGGTTGTTAGGATTTACGATTTGTAAAGCATGATAGTTAAATGTTTCATAGTTTATTTCAGTAATTAGATTATTTAGCTTAATTACCCTAATTAACTAGAGAAGTAGTAATTTCGAACCAGTGCACGGTCGTGAATTAACTCAAGATTAACTGAGCTAATAATAGCTTATAAACGACAACTTGTTTAACTGGGTTAATCTAGGTTAATAATCTCTTAAACAATTAGCTAAATCCTAAAATTTGTCTAAGACAATTAGTTTGGGTTTAATTAACTCAAACAAATAATTTAACCTAGGCTTAATAGTTTAGTTAAGTTTATGATTTTTAGTAATTGAGTTGGATTAACCAAACCAAATCAGTAAACTTAGGTTAGGGAATTAAGTTGATTGACTTACATTAATTAACAAGCTAAACCTAGTTAACTAATAGGAACTTAATCAATTAACCCTTAATTAGTTAACCTAACCCTAGTCAAGAACAACCCCTAGTTAACTAAAATGGGTTAATTAATTTTTAACTAACCAAAGTTAAATAATAACCCAAGTGAGTAACCTTGATTACCCAATGGTAAATCAGGGACTCCAAGGGGTAAAATAGGTAATGTAGACTTACGAAATCATAATTTTAAGGGTAAAAGGGTCTTTTAATGGGTAGGAAAGTTCTAGAATAGGTCCAGTTGTCCCAAAGATAAGGTGGACAACTGCCCTATGCACTATTTTCAGCTTTTGGATTGGGAATATTCTAAATAATATCACATTCCCAAATATCTTATAAATAGACCCCCTCCCCTTAGTCTAATGAGGTTTTTTTGGGGGTGGACACTCTGAAAAAGAATCTCTTCTAGCTGCTGAAACAGACAGAAATACTTTCCATTCGAAACCAAAAGGTTCCCAAAAAGAAAAGTATTATTAGAAAAGAAAAAATCTGATTTCCTTTTTGAAAACAAGTCCACAACTAAATGGCCTAGCTCAGCTGCTATCTTCTCTTTTTGGATTTCTGATTTCTGGAAGTTTTCTTCAAACATTCATACTCAAAGATTTCTGGGTTAATTCTTGCGGGACTGTTTGGTTTTTTCCCTGGGTTTTCTGTTTGCTGCTGCTGAATTATCTTCATTCTTGCTGATTGTTGTTCATACTTGACCTTTACTTGGTCAAGTCTTTTTGTTGTTTTTTCCTCTTTAAAGGTATGTAACAGTGAACCTTTAGATAAAATTAACTGTGCTGAAATTGTTGACTCGTGTTGTGTTTATTTTAAGCTTGCATGAATCTGAATCTTCCTCTCCTCCATTCTTGATATAAAAACTAAAGTAAGGTTACTATTATTTGAATGTATGTATGTAATTCCTGGAATTAGTTTGATTATTTGTTAAGTTTCCGTCATTACATTTAGCATTTGGTAGTTAGATGTTAATTTTATGTTTCACATATTAAGGTAATTTGCACTAGGGTAGATGAGTTTGATTCCTCAATAATCAAACCCACCCCATGATGAGTGCACAAACATTATCATGGTTGGATGAAGTTTACCCTTCAAAAGGGTACAAAGTATGTAGTTAAAAGGGCATTAGAGTTGAGGAATCTGAACCTCTGAATGGTCAGGTTCATCCTCTAAAATTCCTAAAGAATCAAAGTTTCTATATAGTTTAGAATTATGTTAGTAGTAGCACTAGGTTAGATGAATCTGACTCCGTAATAGTCAAATTCACCCCCTTGATAGTGCCTAAACAGTAGCTTAGGGTGCTGAAAATCACCCTTTATGGATATAAAGTGGATAATCAAAGGCTCCTTAGAGGAAAGAATCTGAAACCTCAATATGATCAGATTTATTCTCTAAAACACGCCTAAATAATCAAAGTCAAGGAATAAGCATGGACTAAAGGTCCAAGGTATAACAATGACATTCTGGGGTTGAATTTGATCCTTTCATGATCATATTCACGTCAAACGAGTACATAAATGATTCTGTCCTTGGAACAGATAAACATAGGCATCATCAAGATTGGAATTGACCTTCTCATGGTTAGTTTGGTTCTGATGAATGCATAACACCTAATGAGTTGGTGTGTTCTACATACTACAAAGGGAAAGCTTGAATGAGAGGCCTCAAGGGAGCTTCGAGTCAGCAAATAGTTGCAATTTTTATTTCAGTTTCTTTCATTTGAAAAATGTATAGCAGCAGTCAATTTATAATTCCCCTGTATCGATTTTTTAGCTCTCATTATAATGTAATTTAAGACTGGACTGTACACTTAATTTCAGTTTTATTCATGTTCCTAAAAAGTCGAATTTACATTCTATCTATTCTGAAAATGACATTAGGCAAAGAACGCATGTGAGATTTGTAAAAACGCTTCGCTGGATCTCGATAAAATGGTTGTTTCAAAATTCAGTTAGAGTTTCGACATAAATAAAGTCAGTAGATTATCTTCAGTCTATTTTGTATCTTATAAATCTGCGAAAAATCAATGTATACATGTGTGAATTTTAAGCCTTTAGAAACATGAGATCAGTTTGTTTTAAATTGATAAGAATCATTGTATCAAGATTAATAAGACTGCCTGTGGTTCGATCTTTTTTGCTAGAAATTATAAAATAATCTAAAAATAGCATGATTTTGCCTTGCCAATCCATTTTAGAATTAATGAGTATTTTAGATTTATGTTTAGGCTGCCTAAAAATGAAAACCAGAAACTCTGTTGTGTTATGCTCCTAAGTTTAGGTATGAATGAACATGTTTTTTTTTTATTATCATATTTCCTATTTATTTATCAAACTGAAAAGTAAAGATCACTAAGACTTATTTGGATTTCCTAAACTAGTGACCTCCCTATAAATTAGCCACAATTAGGATTGGCCAAAAGAGTTAAATAATAACTTGGGCTAAATATGGCCATAGCCCAAGATTTATGTCCTTTAGAATTTAAGATTAAACAATCTTCCGCATATCCTTTAGTGAAAAATACATCTTTAGCTTGAAATTTGGAAAAGAATCAACTATTATCTCAAATTACCATAAACTACACTCGGGAGTGGCAACTCATGCCCCCGACCCTCATTCCAAACAACTAATAAAACGCATATAGTAACCACGGGTGCATTTCATGTGATGTGATTGCCATGTGTTCAAAAACAACAAGTATACGCCATCGTAACTTGTCCAAGATAAATCCATAAACGTCCTAATTGATTCTAAAACTAAAAATTCTCTTTCAATTAGAAAACATAAAGAATAATCAAACATCGCTTCAAATAGGCACTTTAAAACTGTCATGACCATAGTCTTGACTACGTAATCTACACTTAGGTGCGACAACTCATGTCCCCGTCTTCAACTTCAAATTATAATAAAAATCACATGTTGTAATTGCGGGTGCATTTCATGTGGCGCAGTTATAATGTGTCCAAAAACAAACAAGTGCATGCCATCGTGACTTGTTTCAAGATAAATCCATAAATATTAAAAGCGGCTAAAAAATGAAAAGGGCTAAAAGCACAATAGGTTTAAAATATGTAAATACTTAGATAATTAGTCCAAATATTAATAGTTAAGCGGTCGTGCTAGAACCACGGAACTCGGGAATGCCTAACACCTTCTCCCGGGTTAACAGAATTCCTACTCGGATTTCTGGTCGCAGACAAATCAAAATAGAGTCAAATTTCTTCGGTTTGGAATTTTTAAAACAAAACGGTGTCCCGGAGCATCGTCAAAAATCCTGGTGGCGACTCTGAAGTAATAAATAAATCCCAAAATCGAATAATGTCACTTTAATTGGAAAAACTCCCTTATTACCCCTCTATTAACCCGGGGTAGTGAAAAAGGAGGTGTGACAAATAGCTCCCCCATGTGCCACCGGTGTATCCATAATAGTCTTCTGGTTGTCCAGGATCTTCTTCAACATTTCTGATCTCGGCCAAAACCACGCCACAATTAAGTAGTGAGGCGACCGATGCAATAATAAACCCAACGAAGGTCGGGATCAAATCCACAAGGAGTTAGATATGGGATTAGGTGTATATCTAGTTTGATTGTATGTATTGACTCAAATTACACTTCCACAATATTGGTTTTTATTCTACTTATACTTTGTTTTATTGTTTGCAAGTATAAAACTAAGGGACAATACTTTTGGTTTTGAGTTATTTTTCAAATGATAAAAGGATCTAGGGTCGTGACTTCCACCTAGGTGTCTATCTAATGGGTTGTAAATTCTAGGGCAAGTTTGATTAGTCAGGATCGTAATATAGCAATCACACTCAGATACTCAATCTATATCTCTCGGTAGTTTGAGTGATTTTTTCCAATTTGGCTTTCTCAAGACCAAATAGGTATTGCACAATACAAGTGATAATAGCTCAAGTCGGGTTTTAGTATTCTAGATTCAACCCTTTAATTGGGGCTATCCATTTCCTGAGTTCACCCCAATTTCTTGTTAGCCAAGTTTTCCTAGACTTAGTCTCTCTTTTTCAAGTAGAGACTAAGCGGGTCCAAACCTACATTACTATTGAGTAGCGAGGGTGGTCGATGTAGTTTTAACCCAACTAGGTCGGGATCGAATCCACAAGGAGTTAATTTGTTTGGAATTAGGTTTATATCTAAGATCGATGCGGGTTTTGAGTCTAATTACACCTCCAAACATTTGGGTTTGATTTCTACTTCTAACTTTACTCTATTGTATGCAATAATTGAAACTAATGACAATATTTTTGTTGATGTTTTTCAAGTGTTTAAAGAGACTAGGGTAGTGACTTCTACCTAGGTGGATACCTAACGGGTAGCAAAGTTCTAGGGCAAGATTGATTAGTGGGGATTGTAATAAACTATCACACTCGGGTACTCACTCTATACCTCTCATTAATTTGAGTGATTTTGCCCAATTTTACTTTCTCAAGTCCAAATGGGTATTCATGCAATTCAAGTGATATTATCTCAAGTAGGGTATTACTATCTCTAGGTTTAACCCTTTAATTGGGGCTATCAATTTCTTGAGTTCACCCCAATTCCTTGTTAGCCTAGTTTTACTAGACTTAGTCCTTCTTTCTCAAGTAGAGACTAAGTCATAAAGGAATGAATCAATATTTGCAATCATTAATTCTATAGTTCTAGCAAGAACTAGGCTAAATATCACTAACCCATAGACATTCAAGCCCTAAAATCAAATACCCTATAAATACCCACACTAGGGTTGGGTCACAACCTTAGCTATGAGCTTAGCTACTCATGGAAATAATAGAAATTAAAGATGAAATGAAGATAAAATTCATAATACTAGATTAAGAGATGAAAATCTAATGTTAAAATATGAATCTAGTACGAAATTGCCCAAAACAGAAAACCTAGTCGTCTCAGGTGCTCCTACAATACATAACACAACCTAAAAATGACAAAAAATTCTATTTATACTAAGCTGAAAATATCTAACAAAAATGCCCCTGCTGAGGTTGTGCGGCCGCATAATTCTGAATGCGACCACACTCTTGCTTTCCCGGCCACATAATTCTGACCGCAGTCCGCATTCCTCTCTTTTAGATCTGGGTTGAGCTGAGCTTTCGCGTACCGCATAATTCCACGTGCGGCTGAGCTCCAGATTACGCGGTCGTATAAAAGTGATGCGGTCCGCACTTGCTTGAGTTGGGCTTGAAATCACTCTCTGATTCTTTATTTTGCGGACCGCATAATTTGGATTGCGTCCACACAAGGGACTTCCGCGGCCGCACTATTCTGGCGCGGACCGCACTTCTCTCTTTTGCTCAAGTTGTAAACTCTTTGAACCTCAGTCATCGCGGTCCGCGTAATTTCAATCGCGGCCGCACATCTCTGGTGCGGTATGCGCTCATCTTTTAGCCCAAAAATCACACTCTCTAAATCTCCCTTATGTGGTCCGTGTAATTATGATCGCTTCCGCATCATGGCTTTCGTGGACGCACAATATTTGTGCGGTTCGCGCTTCAGATCTCTTTTCTCAGTCTTGTTTTTTTTCAACTTTTGACTCCTTTTTGAGTTAATTATGGCTCCTTTGGCTCATTTTGAACAATTCCTGCAAGCAAGCATATTTCATTAGTTTCCGGGAATACCTTCAAGCATTTTTGTCCTAAAACACAAGTAAAAGAGAGCAAATAATAGGTTCAAATCCCCACTTATCAACTCCCCCAAACTTAAATTTTTGCTTGTCCTCAAGCAAATAAGGTAATTCCCACCTCTACTAGAAAAACGGATATTTCAGCTGGCCTAAGAAGAATCAATCATGCATCAATTGGGACTAACAATTACCCTCAACACAAATGAATTATCAACAACATCGTGTTTTTACCTTTTGAGTACCGTAGTTCTAATGTGACGATAGAGCATCAAGAGTTGACTTAATTCACCAAGGAAGCTCGTTCTCTCACGTAGGTCATTGTGGAACCCAAAATCCTCCTCCTCTACTCTCGTGAGCAAATCTCACTTTGGAATGTAACACTTAAAACAAGGATTGTGAAGAAGTGCACTCATCTCTTTCAAAAGAATGCCACAAGTCCGGCTCTAAGTACCATAAGCTTGCCCCTTATGTAAATCACCACTAATGTAAGCTCACTCAACTTGAAGTCATATAGGGATTTTGGGGGAATGTAATGAAGGATTTTGGATCAAGGTAGAGTTTATCGGCATATGATGGTTTCATCTTTCCTTAAGCACTCCATTTTCTCATTTCGGCTCATACTTTCTTGACTCTTTGAGTCATTCTCTTCTTCCTTAGAGGAACTAGAGAGACACACTTTCACTCTTTCTTGCTCATTACAATCATTTTTCTCCTTTTATAATCACTCCATGCCTTTCATCATTGCTTTCTTTGAATCCCTTCAACTTTCACTTTCTTTTTGACATATTGTTTTTGGTATTTATTCCTTTTCTTTGCCTTGACTTTTCTTCATTTCTTTTTCTTATTTGTACCTTTTATCACTTTCAAATTCCCCATCTCTCCCCTAAACTTATGCTTTTGCCACTTGGTTATCACGAATGCTAAGGAAAGATCGGGTGCCAAGAGAGGGTCATTATAAACGGATAAAGGCTTGTACTGTGTCTATTGAATGAAAAAGGCTTAGGCTCAAAGGGGTTGACTAGGAATATCATATTGGTAGGATACAAAAGCTTTCAAGTATCAAATTGGATCAAGGAGAGCCTACAATCATTTCTCAAGTCGAGCTACACTTAAAATTTCGCCTAGACAAACATCCAGGGCAAGTTCTAGAATTATTGACACGGAACTTGGACTTGCAATTCAATACCTCACCTCTCAAGCTATTGGATTGTTAAAGAGAACAAAATCGAGGTCCCACAACAACCCTAGTTAAGATTGAAAATCGCAAATGGCTCAAAGAAACCACTCGATGATTGTTTTAGCCAACACAAGAGTCTAAAGGTCACAAGTAGAGATATTCTTTGCCAATCAACTTGTTTCTAACCATAAGGTCGAAGGTAAATGTGTTAGTACCAAGTGAAGTTGATTGAGACACTTTTATTCATTACTACTATATATGCAAAAAAACATAAAGAAAACGGACGCAATCCCTTAAGAAGGTTGTCATGCCATCCATCGTCGGGAAGAGCCACCCGGTTCACACAACATCCACATTTGGAAATAATCGTGGCATTAATAAAATCAAAGTCTTATTATCCACACAAAACGTAAAAAGAAGCTACAAACTTAAAAAGAAGCTACTCAAGGAAATAGAATCTATGCTACTAAGGAAAAACAAAGAAAGAAGTTATGCAGTAAACTACGGAAAGTAAACTGAATATGTACAAAATGAAGTAAAACGAATATATACATAATGGAAATGAATATGTACTATATGGTGTCTGTCTGCATTGCGTCCTCGACATGAACAGGGTCCTCAACATGCATGGGGTCATCAGCACCCTCCATATCCTCTAACTGGATCTCCAAATCCTCTGACTGGGGGACTACGGGGTTGCTGAGCATCTGAATCAGCTCCTTAGTAGTGTGTGAAGTGGCAGCCGGCTCCTCAGATTGGCCGGCTGCTGCATCTGATGCCTCGGGCACTACTGCATATGCTGCTCGGACTGTCTCCTCCAAGAGCAGGTCTAGTGGAATACCTCCAGCAGAAGAAATCTTCGCAACCTCTTTGCTCAACTTATTTACCGACTCCTTAGATGCATGAGTCTTTCGCATCTTCTTCACCTGCTTCCCTAAATCCTTGATAATCTTACCATGTGCATCAAGATTCTCACAGATCTTCTTCTGTTCGTCCAGAATATTCTTCTGGTTTTCCAAAATCTTCTTCAAAGAGTCCTCCACTGATAAAGGTACCTGAAGTTGTGATGGGGCTGAAGACTGTGCTGCTACTGCACTGGATAGGACAGTCAGCTTTGTGGTAGCTGCCTGCATCCAGTTGTTGAGAATGGATAGTGTCTGTGAAACCCCACAGTGTAGTCTGAGGGTAGGTAGAAGATGAAGGCACTGACAGTCGCACTGAGGGGGATGGCCCAGAGGATGGAGGAGGCATGGTAGTTGCTCCGGTAGAAGAACCGGCTGCTGTGGAAGGCTCTGACCCGGTGGCCACTACCCTTGGCTCTTCAAACTGGCCAGTGGAGGTAGTGGCTTTACCCTTGGCTTTAGCGTTGTCCTCTCCCTGGAGGTGATACCATGAGAAAGGCTTTTTAGCCTTCACTTTCACATCAAAGTGCCTCTTCGCTACCCCTTGGTCTTGGAAATACTTTGTCAGGAAGTTGGGGAAGGGATAGGATCTTTCTTCTTTACCAACCGCCTTAGAGATGTGGTAGGACATCACGTTCCCCACATTGATCAGATAGCCTTCCATGATGGAAGCTACCAATACTGCCTGGATGAGTGGGAGGACATTCTTATGCTGTCAAGGATCAAGCCGGCTGCACACAAATGTTTTCCACCCTTTGGCTTCAAATTTAAGGGTGGCTCTGACTATTGGAATTCCAGATGTGAGCCATGCAGGTGTTGTCCCCGAAATAGCAAGAATCTCAGCTAGCTATGGGCGAGCTGCTTCACCCAAGGCTAGCTTCTCTAGGTACTGCACTGCCTCAACCTCCTCAAATACTGCATAATCTTTCAGTGTATGGCCATCAAACTTGATTTTCAAATCCGGACCTTCTTCACCCTGGTACCTTTTTTGATGTGGGAAACATTTGCATAAAATTCCTTGACGAGGTATTCATTGGCATCTACCACCCGTCCGGTGAAATATTTCCATCCTTTTCTCTCCTCAAACTGCTTTAGGACACTTGGATTGTGCGGGGTTAGGTCTTTGCTTATGAATTGTCGCTCAAGATTGAGCGACCTTTGGGGCCACCATTCAAGGAACTTGGCATATGCCTTCTCACTCACAAATCTATCAGCCCTTACCTCACGCTTCCTTGACCTATCCAGACCTCCCACAATTGTGTCACCCACTCTCCCGTCATCCGGGACCTCATCATCATCATCTAAATTTATTGGATCAGCTGTTGTGGCATGTAGGGAAGACGGTTCAGATGCCCGACTACCTCCATCTGAGCCATCAGAAGAACCAGAGGAGGAGGTAGGTTCATTGACTAGGTGGAGTCGACCGGGGAATTGTTGTGATTGTGCCCCCGGTTGAGGTTGTAAAAATTCCCCCTCATAAGTCTCTCGGGATGGGAGGTATTCACTGGTGTCTGAGGAGTCCGAAGAAGGTCTAACTAGGGTAGCCTTTTTTCCCACAACCTTCTGGACTGATAATGACAAGTTTTGCTTCCCTTTACCCCGGCCTCAGGAGGATTCTTCCCTCCCTTTTGAAGTGTCACCTCTACCACGAGAACGCACCATTGTCTGCAACACACAAGTAGTGAAAGTCAGTTAGAATCGGAGTTCAACATGTGTTAAAGAATTACAGTTGAAAAGAAAGTTGGTGCTTCTCATAACAGGGCAGCCCGGACCGCACAAAAGTGAGTGCAGTCGTGAACTGCCTATCATGGACCGCATAAAGTTGAATGCGGCCGTGAAATGCTCATCGCAGACCGCACAAAAGTGAGTGAGGCCGTGGAGATACCAGGATCAGACTACTGGTTCTCTGAAGTTAACCAACCGCGGACCGCACAAAATTGAGTGCAGCCGCATAACCCCCACCATAGACCGCACAATTTTAAGTGCGGCCGCATAACCATTTTGGTGGGTCTCAGAAGTTCAACTGTGCGGACCACACAAAATTGAGTGCGGTCGCGAAACATTGACTGCGGACTGCACAAAATTGAGTGCGGCCACGAAATCTAAGTAATTAAGAGTGCCTTGTAACTAGGGTATCGTGGACCGCACAATTTTGTAGGCGGCCACATACCCTATCACGGACCGCACAAAAGTGTGTGCGGCTGCAAAATTCAAATCAGATTGGCACTTATGAACACTTAATACTAGGGTTTTCACTAATTATCTAAGATTTATGGCAATTAAGCATGAAAAGCTACTAACCCCAGCCCCCATTATGCATTCAAACATTACTCACATGCTTCTACTCAAGAATCAAGCATCATTTTGACATTTTGGCATGATCTAACCCTAACTAAAAAAGGAAAATTAAAACAAAGAGAAAAGAAAAGAAAAAGATGAAATTAATTCATTTAAATGAACATACCAGTAGTGAAAAGTAGTAGGAAATCAACACTTGATGAAAATGGGATGAGATTGAAGGCCAATAAAAGTGCACAGTGCTTTAGGCGCGTTTGAGAAGTCAGAGTTCACAAAGTGTGAACAGTCATAGAAAGTTGTATTTATAATCTGACCCCCAGTGCTTCACCGACTTACCTGAGTGCGGCCGCGAAATTTTGGCGCGGTCCGCACTCTTTACCTTTTTGTAGCTCAGCATCAGATTCATGGGCGCAGTCTGCGAAAAATTGGTTGCGGCCGCACAATTTGTGCGGTCCGCAAAATTTTAACCAGGGCCGTAAATTCTTAAGGAATTTTGACAGGTTAAACTTTAGAGAGTTTCCATTTTCCCCATTCCATCTGCACGACCGCACACAGAATTGTGCGGTCGCGAAGTGCTTGTGAGGCCCGCATAATTTCTGACGCGGTCCGCACAATTTCACCACTTAGCCAAAATTATCCTTGTCAATTTCCTGAAATGCAAAACCAATTGCTACACACACTTCATAACTAGTTAGTCCAAAACAATGCCTAATATAAGAAGAAAATCAAAAGAAAGAAAAAAAACATATGGGTTGCCTCCCAAGAAGCGCCTGACTTAACGTCGCGGCACGACGCATGTTACCATCATTCATTTGAAATGGATCAATGCCACAACGTGGCCATTATCAACCTTGACAAGGTAGTGCTTTACTCGGTGCCCATGGACTCTAATGATCTCACCATTCTTATTTTTCAAATCTAGAGCACCAAAATGAGTCACATGTACCACTTCAAAAGTACCACTCCACTAGCCTAACGAGCTCGCTAGTGTCTTTGTACAAGGTAGGCCAATAGAATCCACAACTTAGGACCTTTGTAGCAGTTCTCGCCCTACCATGGTGACCACCATAGGGCGAGGAATGGCAAGCTTCAAGAATACCCAATTGCTCTTCCTCTGGAACACATCTCTGGATAAAACCATCAGTGCAAATTTTGAAAAGATATGGCTCGTCCCAATAATAATTCCAAGCAGTCCCGCTTGAGCTTCTTTCTTTGGTTTGAAGAGAACTCATTCGGGACAATTCCTGTCATAAGAAAGTTCACCACATCGGCAAACCAAGGCATCCCGGTCAAAGACACGAAGAGGAGTTGTTCATTTAGAAATGAATCATTGATCTCAAGGCCATCATGGGGCCTCCCCTCCTCTTCCAATCGGGAGAAGTGTTCCGCCACTTGATTCTCACTCCCCTTGCAGTCAATAATTTCAAGATCAAATTCTTGTAGAAGAAGTACCCACAGAATCAACCTAGCCTTAGATTCCTTTTTCTCATCAAATAACAAAGTGCCACGTGATCGGTGTGCACAATCACTTTGATACCCATGAGGTACAGGCAGAACTTTTCCATGGAAAAGACAATGGCTAAGAGTTCTTTCTCGGTCACTGTATAGTTGACTTGGGCGTCGTTCACGGTCTTACTTTCATAGTAGACCCGATGAAATATCTTGTTGATTCTTTTCCCCTATACCGCTCCTACCGCCACATCGCTAGCATCGCACATGAGCTCAAATGGTAAGCCCCAATTGGGTGTGGTAATGATGGGAGTGGTAGTCAGACTATACTTGAGTAGCTCAAATTCCTTCATGCAATCATCATTGAACACAAATTTGCCATCTTTTTCCAACAACTTGCACAAGGGGTTCACCACTTTTGAGAAATCCTTGATGAATTGACGGTAAAACCTCGTGTGACCTAGAAAGCTCCTCACTCATTTGACGGAAGTAGGAGGAGGGAGTTTTGATATCACTTCAGTTTTTGCTTTATCCACTTCAATACCATTCTTGTAGATCTTATGGCCGAGGAAAATGCCCTCCTCGTCCATAAAGTGGCACTTCTCCCAATTAAGCACTAAGTTGGTCTCTTCACAACGTGCCAAAACCTTATCAAGATTATTCAAACATCCTTCAAAGTAATCCTCCACAACAGAGAATAATCCATGAAAACCTCGAGGAAGTCCTCCACTATATCCGTGAATATTGCCATCATACACCTTTGAAAAGTAGTCAGTTCATTACATAAACCAAACGGCATCCTCGAGAATGCAAATGTGCCATACGGACAAGTGAATGTGGTCTTCTCTTGGTATTCAGGTACAATAAGAATCTGGTTATATCCAGAATACCCATCCAAGAAGAAATAATAAGCACGTCCGGCAAGCCTATCCAACATTTGATCAAGAAATGGCAACGGAAAATAGTCTTTCCGAGTCACTTTGTTGAGCTTCCTATAATCCATGCATACCCTCCAACCGGTGGCAGTTCTTGTGGGGATCAATTTATTTATATCATTTGTAATCATAGTCATTCCCCCTTCTTTGGGACATATTGCACTGGTGAAGTCCATGAACTATCCGAAATGGGGTAGACAACCCCTGCATCTAGCCACTTGATGATCTCTTTCTTGACTACCTTTTGCATGGCCTCATTCAACCTTCTTTGATGTTCCACGGAGGGTTTTACACCCTCCTCCAATATGATTTTGTGCATGCAAAAGGCAGGGCTTATACCCTGAATATCCACCAATGTCCAACCTATTTCCTTGTTCATCATCGAGGGCTTTTGTTGGTGAAGTCTTTCAGTTGTCAAGGTCTAAGGAAAGTTTTCGGGGCCTATATGTATAGGATCCCATTCCTTGCAAGGCATTGACACATTCTACCAAGCCTTCCTTATCATTCTCATCTTGATTCAACAACACAAATTCCAAAGGGTATTCAACATTAATCATAGCACTTGTGTCATCAACAATTACTTCAATCACAAGATCCACAAACGAACACATTTCGTTGCTATTAGGTTGCCTCATTGACTTTCACACATGGAACACAAATTTTTCATCACCCACCCGGAAGGTGAGCTCCCCAGTTCCACATCAACTAAGGCCCTCTCTGTATCTAGGAAAGGTCTCCCCAATATGATTAGAACCTCATAGTCAACCTCACAGTCAAGTATCACAAAACCTGCGAGAAATATGAACTTGTCGACCCAAATTAGGACATCATCAATTATCCCCAATGGCCTCTTCATTGTTCGATTCGCTATTTGAAACCTCATGGATGTGGGTCTTGGTTTCCCAATCCCCAATGTCTTGAACACAGAATATGGCATCAAGTTAATGCTCGCTCCCAAGTCACATAAGGCTTTGGCGAAATCGGCACTACCAATAGTGCATGGGATTGTAAAGGCACCGGGGTCTTCTAACTTTGGAGACATGGAATGCACAATGGCACTCACTTGATGTTTCCTTTTGATCATTTCACAGCTCATTGATCTCTTCTTTGTTACCAAGTCTTTCATGAACTTGGCATATCCCGGTATTTGTTCTAGAGCTTCAACCAATGGCACATTTATGGATAAAATTTTCATCATATCAATGAATTTCTTGAATTGATTCTCATTGTTTTGCTTTGCGAGCCTTTGAGGATATGGTGGAGGAGGCCTTGGCAAAGGAGCCTTGGCATTGGGCACTACCGGATCTGGTATGTCTATCACATGCTCCCTAGACGGGTTCACATAATCTTGTGTCTCCTCCACATTTTCATCAATGTCTATCCTCACTTCATCATTTACTTGCACATCATTACTTGGCTCATCATATTCTTGCACTACCACGTCATCATTCACAATCTTTCTTGGATTAGAGGTACTAGCAACTCCACCTCTCCCACTTCTTATAGTCACCACCATAGCATTCCCCGTGTTGTTCCCTCCCTTCGGGTTCACCACCGTATCACTTGGTAGTGCCCCATAGGGAAAGTATTCAAGGCTTGAGAAATTTGAACCATTTGTACTTCCAAGTTGCGGATAGAAGTGTTGTGGAAGGCTATGTGGGCATCGGAGTAGGCGTTTCTTTCCATCATTTGTTTGAACATGTTTTCTATCCGTCCCATCTCATTGTTGGAAGAATTTGGCCCTTGTGACAGATACGGAGGCAAGTTGTTGGGTTTTTGATACATCGGGGGCCTTTGAAAGCCCGACCCCCGATTTCCTTGATTATTATTGTTCCGACCCCCTTGATTTCCATTGCCTCCACAATTACTATTATTGTTGCCACCCCAATTTCCTTGATTAGATCCTCCCCATTTTCTTTGATTTCCTTGGTTACCCTAATTTTGATTGTTGTTCCCCCAATTGCTTTTGTTGTTGTTTCCACTATTCGAATTCCCTTATTGACCTTGGTTGCTCCAATTTTGATTGTTTCCCTGTAATCTCCACTGTTGTTGATTTGGAGCATTGCTCCGTTGACCTTGGTAATTATTGGCATATAGAACCTCTTCACTCTGATCATCATATGAATCATATTGATTGTACCCACTACCACTTTGCTCAAATTGATCCGGATTGTTTTGAACTTGTTGACCTTGCTGTCTTCTCTTGTTAACCATCATGTTTACTCATTCCATGGCATTTACTTGTTTTGGCCCCTGAACCTGCTGAAGCTGAGCCTTGTCCAACTAATTCATGGTGGTTGTCAACTTTGCTATGGCTTGTCCATGATCATGAAGTTCCTTGTGAAGGTGGATAACATTAGGGTCACCCTGAAGAACGTTGGCTCTACTTTGCCAAGCTGAAGAGGTATCTGCCATCTCATCTAATATTTCACATGCTTCTTAGTATGGAGTGTTCATAAAGTTACCCCCTGCTAGGTGATTCACCACACACTGGTTAGTTGTGTTGATCCCCCTATAAAAGGTTTCCCGGGTCATTGCCTCGGTCATACCGTTGTTGGGGCATTCTTTGACCATTGTTCGGTACCATTCCCAAATATCATATAACGGTTCATTTGGATCTTGTTTAAAAGCTAGGATCTCATCTCTCAATGTTTTCATATGTCCCAGAGAAAAGAACTTTTCTATGAACTCCTCGGCCAACTCATACCAAGTGTGTATGGAATGGTTGGGTAACCTTTCAAGACAACCTAAACCTTCCCTCTTATAGAAAATGGGAAAAGCCTTAACCTCAATGCATCCTCAGATACATTCGCCTGCTTTCTCCCCCAGCATGTGTTAACAAAACCTTTGAGATGCTTATAGGTGTTCTGATGTGGAGCTCCGGTAAACAAACCTCTCTGTTCTAACAGTGTAAGCATGACATTGGTTATCTGAAAGTTGTCCGCCCTAATCCGGGGTGGGACAATTGCACTTGCGTAGCCTTCATTGGGAAACACCCGAAGTGCTGCCCTTGGATAAGGTGGGGGAGGGTTTGGAATATTGTCATGAGGCGGGCGACCTCTCCTTTGTACTTGAGGCTCAAGATGAACCTCACCACTTGTTCATCATCTACCTCCTCCCCCAAAGGAATGTTTCTGAGGGCCTTATTATTAAGGTACATTTGGTACCTAAAAGCAATTCACACAAAAATTTAGAAAAATGGAAGGAAAGAAAAACAAAACACACAAATATTTAGATATATAGCTAAGATAGTCTAAGTCCCTGGCAACGGCGCCAAAAATTGATCGGATCCAAGCCTACACTACTATTGAGTTACGAGGGTGGCCGATGCAGTTTTAACCCAACTAGGTCGGGATCGAATCCACAGGGAGTTAATTTGTTTGGAATTAGGTTTATATATAAGATAGATGCAGTTTTTGAGTCTAAGTACACTTCCAAACATTTGGGTTTGATTTCTACTTCTAACTTTACTCTATTGTATGCAATAATTGAAACTAATGACAATATTTTTGTTGTTATTTTCAAGTGTTTAAAGAGACTAGGGTAGTGACTTCTACCTAGGTGGATACCTAATGGGTAGCAAAGTTCTATGGCAAACTTGATTGGTGGGGATTGTAATATAGCTATCACACCCGGGTACTCACTCTATACCTCTCGGTAGTTTGAGTGATTTTGCCCAATTTGGCTTTCTCAAGTCCAAATGGGTATTCATGCAATTCAAGTGATATTAGCTCAAGTCGGGTATTACTATATCTAGGTTTAACCTTTTAATTGGGGCTATCAATTTCTTGAGTTCACCCCAATTCCTTGTTAGCCTAGTTTTCCTAGACTTAGTCCCTCTTTATCAAGTAGAGACTAAGTCACAAAGGCATGAATCAATGTTTGCAACCATTAATTCTATAGTTCTAGCAAGAACTAGGCTAAATATCACTAACACATACACATTCAAGCCCTAAAATTAAATATCCATTAAATACCCACACTAGGGTTGGGTCACAACCCTAGCTATGGGCTTAGCTACTCCTGGCAATAACAGAAATTAAAGATGAAATGAAGATAAAATTCATAATACTAAATTAAGAGATGAAAATCTAATGTTAAAATATGAATCTAGTACAAAATTTCCCAAAACGGAAAACCTAGTTGTCTCAGGTGCTCCTACAATACATAACACAACCTAAAAATGACAAAAAGTTCTATTTATACTAAGTTGAAAATATCTAACAAAAATACCCCTGCGGAGGTTGTGCGATTGCATAATTCTGAGTGCGGTCGCATTCTTGCTTTCGCGGCCGCATAATTCTTAATGTGGTCCACGTTCCTCTCTTTTAGATCTGGGTTGAGCTGAGCTTTCGTGGACTGCATAATTCCACTTGCGGTCGCGCTCCAGATTATGCGGCCGCATAAAAATGATGCGGTCCGCACTTGCTTGAGTTTGGCTTGAAATTAAATCTGATTCTTCATTTTTTGGACCACATAATTTTGATTGCGGCCACACAAGGGACTTCCGCGATCGCACAATTCTGGTGCGGACCGCACTTCTCTCTTTTGCCCAAGTTGTAAACTCTTTGAACCTCAGTCATCGCGGTCCGCATAAGTTCAATCGCGGCCGTACAGGGACTTTCGGTCGCACAATTCTGGTGCGGACTGCGCTCATCTTTTAGCCTAAAAATCACACTCTCTAAATCTCTCTTATGCGGTCCGCGTATCTATGATCGCGGCCGCATCATGTTTTGCGCAGCCGCACAATATTTGTGTCGTCCGCGCTTCAGATCTCTTTTCCCAGTCTTGGTTTTTTCAACTTTTGACTCCTTTGTGAGTTTATTATGGCTCTTTTGGCTCATTTTGAACAATTTCTTCAAGCAAACATATTTCAAGTTTCCGGGAATACCTTCAAGCATTTTTGGCCTAAAACACAAGTAAAAGAGAACGAATAATAGGTTAAAATCCCCACTTATCATAGATTAAGTCAATTAGGCATGAATCTGTCTTTTCAACCACTAATCCTTGAGTTCTAGCAAGAACTATGCTAAAAATCACTAACCCAATCACAAACAAGCCCTAATTCAAATACCCACACTAGGGTTGGGTCACAACCCTAGCTAGAAATTTAGCTACTCAAGAAAATTTTAGAAATTAAAGAAGAAATAAAGTTAGAATCCATAATAATTAATTATGGGATGAAAATCTAGTGTTTGGAGACAAATCTAGTACAAATTTTACTTAAATTAGTAAAGAAAAACGGCCAGGTGCTTTTACAAAAAAAAACTTTACCAAAAAATGACAAAACGTCCTATTTATACTAAGCTAAAAATATCTGAAAAAAATGCCCCTACAGAGGTTGTGCAGCCGCATAATTCTGAGTGCGGTCCGCACTCTGAGTTTGACTGGTCAATAGCGCCTTCTGCAGTCGCATAAAAGTGAGATGCAACCGCACTTTGTCTCGTTGTGCAGACCACACATTTCTGAGTGCGGCCGCACACTTGGCTTAACCTGGGATCTGGACTTCACTTTGCGGACCGCACAAAAGTGAGTGCGGATCTACCCTTGGCTTCTGCGGCCGTACAAAAATCATGCGAACCACATATCGTCAATTTTTATTCTCTAAATCTCTTCTTATGCGGTTCGCGTATTAGCGAATGCGGCCGCACACTGGCTTCTGTGGCCGCACAATAATTGTGCGGTCCGCACGACTTCAATAGCTCAAAATCCAACTCTATGAACCTTCTCTTCTGTGGCCGCACTAGAATTATGCGGTCCGAATACTCTGAAGCCACTTTGACAGGGATCCTTCATTGTTTGCGGCCCCCATAGTATTGTGCGGTCAGCAATTTAAGAATTTTTGCACTGTTTTTGTCCTTGTCCAATTTTGACTCCTTTATAAGTTGCTTTTCACTTTTTGGTTCGTTTCCTAATATTCCTTCAAGAAAGCTCATTTCATTAATTCTTGGGGATACCTTTAAGAATTTTCGAGCTAAAACTTAAGTAAAAGATGGCAAATAAGCGGGCAAAATCCCTACGTATCAGTTTCCTCCACTGATAGAGGAACCTGTGGTGTTGCTGGGGTAGAAATTGTGCTGCAACAACACTGGATATGTCAGACAGCTTAGAAGTGGTTGTCTGCATCCAGTTGTTGAGACTCGCCAATGTCTGGGAGACTCGCAGTGCAGTGAGTGGATATATGGATGAGGGAGGCACTAGCACTGATGCTGATAGTCTAGAAGATGTACATGGTGTCATGTCAGCTTGTCTCGGTGGAACTCGGCTACTGTAGAAGGTATGGGAGCTGTAGATGGCTCAGCAACAGACTCTGTAACCACCACCGATGGCTCATCAAACTGACTAACGGTGGTAGTTGCCTTACCCTCTAACTTTGGGTTGTCTGCACCTTGCAAAGAGTACCATGAGAAGGGCTTCTTGGCCCGCACTTTTGTATCAAAACTCCTCGGCTCCACCTTTGCATCTGTGAAATATTTTGTGAGGGTGTTGGGATATGGGTAGGAGCTTTCACCTTTTCGGACTACTACTGACATGTTGGCCGACATGATGGCACCCACATTGATTGGGTACCCGTCCATGATAGAAGCTACCAAAATTGCTTGGGGGATTGGAAGATTGTTCTCATTCCTTCTTGGGTCAATGTGGCTGCATACAAAAGTTTGCCACCCTTTTGCTTCAAAGTTGAGGGTGGCCCGTGTTATAGAAACCCATGTTGTAATCCACGGTGGTGGTGGTCCTTGAGCAGCCAAAATCTCAGCTAGCCAAGGGCGAGCTGCATCAAGCTTCTCCATGTACTGGATAGCCTCTACCTCCTCGAATCTCAAGTATGTGTTCAGAGTGCACTGGTCGAATCTGACCTTCAATTTTCTCATTTTGGTCATTTTGGTACCCTTCTTGATGTGTGCCATATTGGCATAAAAACTCTCGTACCAAGTGCTCTTTTGCATCCATAACAGGCTGGGTGAATCACATCCACCCCTTTCGCTCTCGAAACTGCTTAAGGACATTTGGATTGTATCTATTCAAATCCTTCAATAAGAACTGTCGCTCAACTGTGATCAATATCTGTGGCCACCACTCTCAGAATTTTGTGAAGGCAGTCAAACTCACAAACCTATCTTCCCATGCTTCCTTCTTCTTCAACCTCTCTAGGCCGCCCACTCTAGTATCGCCTCCCCTACCATCATCAGGAACATTATCATCATCATCTACTGCAGGTGGTGCAGAGGGAGTGTGTCTAGAGGAGGGCTCTAAACCTTGGCTACCGGCATCAGAACCCTTAGAAGAACTTGTTGTGGTGGAGGGTTCCTTGCACAGTTGGTATCTCCCAGTGGATTGTGGTGGTTGGGACTTGGACTCAGGCTATATCTCCACTGAGTGACCCTCATAGGCTTCTCTGGACGGGGCATACGAGCTAGATTTTGAGGGCTTTGTGGCCCTACCTCTCCAAGTGGTCGGCTTTTTGGCTAAGGATTTTGATTGCACTCCCAGAGGGTGAGTTCCCTTTCCTCGGCCTCGGGAGGGTTCACCCCTCCCTTTAGATGTATCACGTCTGCCTCGTGATCGAACCATTGCCTGTAATACGAAGCACATAAGTCAGTTAATGTTTTGAAGCATGGTTAATAGTTGCATTACAGTTGCAGGAAAATAGTCTACAGAAGAAATAATGCGAACCACACAAAATTGAGTGCGGCTGCATACTTCCATGTGCGGACCGCACAATTTCAAAGTGTGGTCGCACATCCTGAAGTGGGGATCGCATAATTTTGAGTGCGGCCGCACAATACCAGGTTCAGACTACTGGTTTTCTGATGTTCCAAAGTGTGGCCGCACATAGTTTTCTGCGGACCGCAGAATTTTGAGTGCAAACTTGTGCGGTCCGCACTTACATGCAACACATGTTTCCCTAACTCAAGATTTGCGGACCGCACAATTTTGTGTGCGGTCGCACAATTTTAAATCAAACTGCACTGACTTTAGGTTTTACAATTTTTGCACAATTTAGACATGGTATTTGCAAATTAAACATGATTAATGATCTACCAAGTCCCCAATGAGCACACATGATATTACCAACAATTTTAAGCACACATGAAGAACATTTGACATTTTAGGCCTAAGAATAACTATAATAACGAAGAAAAAAAATTAAGAAAAATTGAAAACTCTAAACATGAATTGAACATACCAGTTATGAAGTATGCAGGTGAGAATCTAAACTGATGAAATGAATGAGGAGTGTGAACTAATTTGTTGTGCACTGTGCTTGCTTAGGTCTCAAGAACTCAGAGTGTGTAAAGTTGTGAATAGTGCACTGAGGTTCTATTTATGGTTTGACCAAAGTCGGTCAATGAGTGTGGCCGCACAATTTTGAGTGCGGTCCGCCTCTTTACCTGGACCTTGATGAAATTCTGCGGTCCGCACAAAAGTGAGTGCGGCCGCAGAAAATTGTGTGGTCTACACAATTGTATGTGCGGCCGCAGAATGTCCTTTTCTCTGCAACTCAAACTTCAGAGAGTTTCACATTTTGGTTCTCCAATTTTGCGACCGCACAAAGACTCTTTTCTACGGTTGCATTCATTATTGTGTGGTCCGCACTTTTTCAACACTTGACCAATGTTTTTCGAGCAAAGTACCTACAATGCACACTCATTCCTGTAATTCACTTCAAAACCAGTTAGCTCAATACAAAACCTATCTAAAAAAGAAGAAAATGAAATATGAAAAGAAACATCGGTTGCCTCCCAAGAAGCTCCTGATTTAACGTCGCGTCACGAAGCAGATTACCATCAATCACTTGAAATGAATTAATGACATGACGTGGACATCATCAACTTTTCCAAGACAATGCTTCATCCGGTGACCATTGACTCTAAACACTTCATCATTTTTGTTCTTCAAGTCTAATGCACCAAAGGGTGTCACATCTACAACCTCAAACGGACCACTCCACTTAGACTTCAACTTTTCCGGGAACATTCGCAACCGAGAATTGAACAATAACACAAGATCACCTTATTTGAACTCATTGTTTCGGATATATTTTTCATGGAGGTGCTTCATCTTGTCCTTATATAAGGACGAACTTGTATAAGCATGGTACCGGAATTCATCAGGCTCATTCAATTGTGCCACCCTTAAGTTGGCAGTGACATCCCATTTAAGATTAAGCTTCTTCAATGACCATATAGACTTGTGCTCAATTTCCACCGGAAGGTGAAAAGCTTTCCCGAACACTAACTGGTACAGAGACATACCAATCTGTGTTTTGTAAGCCGTCCTATAATCCTAAAGAGCATCATCAAGTTTTTTTGACCAATCTGTCCGGTTGTCATTCATTGTCTTTGACAAAATACTCTTGGTCTCCTGGTTGGAGACTTCCACTTGCCCGCTTGCTTGAGGATGATAGGGGATCGAGACTTTGTGAGTGACATCATACTTGGTGAGTAAGGTATGAAAAGCTTTGTTGCAAAAGTGTGATCCCCCATCACTAATAATGGCCCTTGGAGTATCGAACCTCGTAAAGATGTTATTTTTCAAAAATGCCACCACACTTCGAGTTGGGTAAAGCCACGACTTCAACCCACTTTGACACATAATCCACAGCTACCAACATGTAAGTGTTCCCACAAGAGATCACGAACAAACCCATGAAATCAATGCCCCACACATCAAAAATGTCAATCTCCAAGATGGTGGTGAGGGGCATCTCATTTTTCTTAGAAATCCCACCGGCCCTTTGACATTCATCATAATGTTTGACGAGATCGCTAGCGTCCTTGTAAAGAGTAGGCCAATAGAATCCACAATTTAACACTTCTGTTTCCTTTCTTTCCCCACCATGGTGACCACCATATGACGAAGAGTGGCAAGTCTCAAGAATTTCCACTTGTTCCTTCTCTGGTACACATCGGCGAATCACACCATCGATACAAATCCGAAAAAGATACGGCTCATCCCAATAATAGTCAAGGCAATCCCGTTTGAGCTTCTTCCTTTGGTTTGAAGAGAACTCATTCGGTATAATACCACTCAAAAGATAATTTGCTAAGACGGCGAACCATGGCATCCCGATCATTGAAATGGCTAGAAGTTGCTCGTCGAGGAGGGAATCATTTATCTCAAGGCCGTCATGTGGCCTCCCCTCCTCCTCCAAACGAGGCAAGTGGTCCGCCACTTGGTTTTCACTACCCTTCCGGTATTAAATCTATAGATAAAACTCTTATAATAGAAGCACCCACCACATTAATCTTGACTTTGAATCTTTCTTGCTTATCAAATACCGAATCGCCGCATGATCGGTGTAGACAATCACCTTTGTACCCATCAAGTACGGGCGGAACTTCTCCATAGCAAAGACAATAGCAAGGAGCTCTTTTTCGATCACCGTGTAGTTGAATTGGGCATCATTCATGATCTTACTAGCATAGTAGACCGGGTGGAAGATTTTGTTGATACGTTGCCCCAAAACTGCTCCAACTGCCACATCACTTGCATCACACATGAGCTCGAAAGGCAAGCTCTAATACGGTGTGGTAATAATAGGAGTAGTAGTCAATTTGAACTTGAGAAATTCGAATGCCTTCATAAAATTTTCGTTGAAATGGAACTTGGCATCCTTCTCCAAAAGTTTACGCAAAGGGTTTACTACCTTAGAAAAGTACTTGATGAATCGGCGATAGAACCCCGCATGGCCCAAGAAGCTCCTCACTCCCTTCACGGATGTAGGGTGTGGGAGTTTAGATATCACCTCTATTTTGGCCTTGTCGACCTCAATAACATGCTTTGAATGTTGTGGCTGAGGAAAATGCCTTCCTTGACCATGAAGTGACATTTCTCCCAATTCAAAACCAAGTTTCTCTCCTCGCATCTTGCCAAGACCTTATCCAAGTTGTTCAAGCAATTATCAAAGAGTTTCCGACTATAGAAAATTCAATCATGAAGACCTTAAGAAAATCCTCCACCATGTCAGTGAAGATGGCCATCATACACCATTGAAAAGTCATCGGTGCATTGCATAACCCAAATGGCATCCGCGAGAATGCGAAAGTACCATAGGGATAAGTGAAAGTAGTCTTCTCTTGGTCCTCCGGAGCAATAAAAATTTGATTGTAACCGAAATATCCATCAAGGAAACAATAGAAACCTCGACCGGCCAACCTATAAAGTATTTGATCAAGGAATGGAAGTGGGAAATAATCTTTCCGAGTGACTTTGTTAAGCTTCCTATATTCCATACACACTCTCCACCCGGTGACCGTTCTTGTGGGGATCAACTCGTTCTTGTCATTTGTTGCCACATTCATTCCCCCTTTCTTTGGGATACATTGCACCGGAGAAGTCCACGAGCTATCGAAAATGGGGTAAACAACCCCGACATCCAACCATTTTATGATCTCCTTCTTAACCACCTCTGGAATTGCTTCATTTAATCTTATTTGATGTTCAACGAAGGGTTTGGCATCCTCCGCCAAAATAATCATGTGCATGCAAAAGGCAGGGCTTATACCCCGAATATCTGCCAATGTCCATCCTATAGCTTTCTTCCTCTTTTGGATCACCACAAAGTAGAGTCTACCTGCATGTTAGTCAAGAAAGAGGAAAGAATAACAGGTAAATTAGAACATGGCCCAAGGAATTCATACCTGAGATGTGGAGGCAATGGATTTAACTCCAAAGTGGGAGGCTCCTCGATTGAGGGCTTTGTTGGAGGAGTCTTCCGGTTCTCAAATCTAAGGACAATTTTCGGGGTTCATAAGTATACGACCCCATTCCTTGCAATGCATTTACATACTACACATAGCCTTCCTTCTCATCATTGGTTAAGCAATACGGCCTCCAAAGTATCATCAACATTCATCATGGAACTAGCATCATCAACAATCACTTCAATCACTAAGTCCACAAACGAACAAACTTCATAGCTATTTGGTTGCCTCATAGATTTGCACACATGGAAAACCACCTTTTCATCACCCACCTGAAAGGTAAGCTCACCGGCTTCCACATCAACAAGAGCCTTCCACGTAGAAAGGAAAGGTCTACCCAAGATAATAGGAACCTCATAGTTCACTTCGCAATCAAGAATCACAAAGTCCGCCAGGAGGATGAACTTATCAACACGAACCAAAACATCATCAATAATATCCAATGGTCTCTTCATAGTACGATCCTCCATTTTTAACCTCATAGATGTGGGTATTGGTTGACCAATTCCCAAATTTTTGAACACTGAGTAGGGCATCAAGTTAATACTTGCCCCTAGATCACATAGAGCTTTGGCAAAGTCGGCGCTCCCAATAGTGAAAGGGATTGTGAAAGCGCCGGGATCTTCCAATTTCGGAGCCATTGAGTGCACAATAGCACTCACTTGATGTGTCATCTTGGTAGTCTCACAATTCATTGATCTTTTCTTTGTCACCAAATCCTTCATGAACTTTGCATAGCCCGGCATTTGTTCCAACGCCTCAAGCAATGGCACATTAATGGATAAGCTTTTCATCATGTCAATAAACTTCTTGAATTATTTCTCGCTATTTTGCTTGGCGAGCCTTTGAAGGTATGGAGGAGGTGGCCTTGGAATTTGTGCCTTGTCATTTGGCACTACCGGTTCTGGTATGTCAATCACGTGTTCCCTAGATGGGTTCACTTCTTCTTGAGTCTCGTCCATATTTTCATCAATATCAATTCTCACTTCTTCATTATCTTGAACCACATTGCTTGGAATCTCATCTTCTTGAACACTACATCATCATCCACAATTCTTCTTTGATTATAGGTGGTTACTTCTCTACCTTTTCCACTCCTTAAGATTACGTCCATGACATGTACCGTTTTGTTCCCACCCTTCGAGTGCACCACCGTGTCACTAGGTAGGGCCCCCTTAGGACGATTGTTTAAAGCTTGCGATATTTGCCCTAGTTGAACCTCCAAATTACGGATTGAAGTGTTGTGAGAGGCTAGTTGAGCATCGGAGTCAGCATTTTTCTCCATCATTTGTATGAACATATTTTCAATCCGTCCCATCTCATTATTGGAAGAGCTATAACCATGAGACGGATAAGGAGGTGGGTTGCTTGGTTGTTGATACATCAGGGGCCTTTGAAAACCCGACCCCCGATTCCCTTGGTTATTATTTCAACCACTTGGTTGCCTCCCCAATATCCTTGATTGTTTCCACCCAAATTTCCTTGGTTGCCTTGATTATTGTTATTGTTCCAATTACCTTGATTGATGTTACCACCACTTCAATTGCTTTGGTGGTTTTGATTGTTCCAATTTCCTTGATTTCCTTGAGATCGCCATTGTTGTTGATTCGAGCCTTGAGAGTTGTTTCTTTTCCCTTGGTAGTTTTTGACATATTTCCCTTCTTCCTCTTGCTCATTGTATGGTTCGTCTTGGTCAAACCCACAATCATCTTGCACAAATTGTTCCATACAGTTTTGCACTTGTTGACCCTTTTGCATTCTTTTGTCCACCATCATATTCGCACCTTCTATTGCATTAACTTGTTTAGGACCTTGAACTTGTTGGAGTTGAGCTTTTGCTAGTTGATTCATTGTTGTGGTCAACTCGGTAATTGCTTGCCCATGATCATGAAATTCCTTGTGTAGGTGAATCACGTTTGGATCATCTTGAGGAACATTAGCTCTACTTTTCCATGTCGATGAGGTATCTGTCATTTCATCTAAAATTTCACAAGCTTCGGCATATGGCGTTGTCGTGAAATTCCCACCGACAAGTTGGTTGACCACGCATTGATTGGTAGTATTGATCCCCCTGTAGAAGGTTTGTTGAATCATAGCCTCAGTCATGTCATTATTTTGGGCACTCTTTCACCATCGTACAGTACCTCTCCCAAATCTCGTGCAAAGGCTCATTGGGTTCTTGCTTGAATGCTAGAATCTTATCCTGAAGAGTAGCCATATGGCCGGAAGAAAACAACATGGCAATGAATTTCTCCGCCAATTCATACCATGTACGGATGGAATGGTTTGGTAATCTTTCTAACCAATCCAAGGCTTTCCCCCGAAGAGAGAAGGGAAATAGACTCAACCTTAGAGCATCCTCAGAGACGTTGGTCTGCTTACTCCCCCAGCAAGTGTCCACAAACCCTTTCAAGTGTTTGTATGCATTTTGACTCGGAGCCCCGATGATGAATCCCCGTTTCTCTAGCAATGTGAGCATAACATTGGTGATTTGGAAATTGTCCGCCCTAATGCGGGCGGGACTATGGCACTTGCGTATCCTTCATTTGGAAACACCCGGTGTGGATCCTCTCTTGGTGGAGGTCAGAAAGGGACGAGAATGTTGTCATGAGGCGGTCGACCTCGCCTATTTGCTTGAGGTTAAATAGGGACCTCATCACCTTGGTCATGGTCCACTTCCTCCCCCAAAGGCAAGTTTTCGAGAGGATCATTATTGAGAGCCATTTTTTTGTACCTACAATTGATTCACAAAAAGGTTAGTAACCTAGAAGGAAAAGAATACAAGTCACATACAAAACCAAATATATAGCTAAATCCATTTTTAGCTCCCCGGCAATGGCGCCAAAAATTGATGTCGCCCAAATTTATACCACTAATTGAGATTATTAAGCGGTCGATGCAATTATAATTACCCAACGTGAGTCGGGGTCGATTCCTCAGAGAGCTTATATTGGATTACGTATATATCTAGACTAAGTGTATGACGTGCCCAAAATGCACTTCCCCATACTTGGTTGTTTCTTTCTACGTCTAATTTTTATGCTAATGTTATGTAAATGAAAAGCTAGAGAATAATATTTTTGGTGTTGTTATTTTTCAAGTTTATAAAAGATCTAGGGTTGTGATTTCCACCTAGTTGGTTACCTAACGGATTGTGGGATTTAGGGCAGGTTTGATTGGTTGGGGTGTAATATAGAAATCACATGCAATTACTCACTCGATACCTCTCGGTAGTTAGAGTGGTTTTGCCCAATTTAGATTCCTCAAGTCCTAATGGGTAATTCAAAAAACTAGTGATAGATGCTCAAGTCGGGTCTTACTATCTAGATTCAACCCTTTAATTGGGGCTATCAAAATCTTTAGTTCGCCCCAATTTCTTGTTAGGAAAGTTTTCCTAGACTTAGTCTCTCTTTCTGAAGTAGAAACTAGGTCAATTAGGCTTGAATCAATGTTTGCAACCATTGATTCTAAATTTCAAGCAAGAACTAGGCTAAATATCACTCACCCAATCACAAACAAGCCCTAAATTAAACACCCATTAGGCACCCACACTAGGGTGGGTCACAACCATAGCTAAGAAATTAGCTACTCATAGAAAAAATTGAAGAAACTAAAGAAGAAAGTAAGATTAAACTCATAATAGATGATAAATGGAAGAAAATACAATGTTAAAATGATAAACTAATACAAAGTTTCCCAAAACAGTAAAAGAAAAACGGCTATCTACAATTTGTTGTTCAAACTTAAGCTAAATTTGACAAAAAGATCTATTTATACCCAGCTTAAATTATCGGACAAAATTTCCCCAGCAGAGGTTCTGCAGCCGCACAATTCTGTGTGAGGTCCACACTCAGAAGATGGCTTGACAGGATGGACTTCTACGGATGCACAATTCTAGGTTGCGGCCGCAATTCTTCAGATAATGTGGACCGCACATTTCTGAGTGCGGACGCACTCTTGAACTTGAGCTTGACATGAGAGATTTCTGCGGACCGCACATTTATGAGTGCGGCCGCACTTTTGAAATCTTCGTCCGCACAATAATAGTGCGGTACTCACTTCTTCAGGGACCCAAAACACCATCTCTCTGAACCTCATCTTCTGCGGTCGCACAATAATTATGCGGTCCGCACTTTGTATAGGAATACTGTCAGAGGTCCTTCATTATCTGCGGCCGCACTCAATATTGTGCGGTCCTTATTTTGCTCCTCTTGCTTTGTTTTAGTCCTTGTCCAAAAATACTCCTTCTGAAGTTTATTTTCATCTCTTTGGCTCATTTTCTAATACTCCTGCAAGAAAGCACATTCATTAGTTTTCGAGAATACCTTTAAGCATTTTTTAGCTTAAACGAAAGTAAAAGAGTGCAAATAAGTAGTCAAAATCCCTACTTATCAGTGATGAAACTCCATATCTTAGTGAAATTGGGGCACTGATGTATCTTGCTAACAATACCCCGCCAGATATTTCTTTTCTTGTAATCTTATTAGCAAGATTCAGTTCCTCCCCAACAAGAAGACATTGAAATTGTTTTAAGCATATATTTAGATATCTTGGGGGAACACTAGATATGGGATTGTTCTATTCTAATGAATTCAAGTCAGAAATGATTGGCTATGACGATGCAGGTTATTTGTATGATCCACATAAAGCCCGATCTCAAACAAGCTATTTTTTTACATATAGAGGTACAGCTATATCATGGTGTTCAATGAAACAAACAATAGCTGCCACATCTTCAAATCATGTTGAGATAATAGCCATTCATGAAGCTAGTTGAGAATGTGTTTGGTTGAGATTAATGACTCAGCATATTAAGGAAATGTGTGGTTTTCTTATGAAAAAAGATAATCCAACTACACTATATGAAGAGAATGTTGCTTGCATTGCTCAACTGAAAGGAGGATATATCAAAGGAGACAGAACAAAAAACATTTCGCCAAAGTTCTTTTTCACGCATGATCTTCAATAAAATGGTGAAATTAATGTTCAACAGATTCGTTCATGTGAAAATTTTGTTGATTTGTTCACTAAGGCATTACCAACTTCAACATTTGAGAAGTTGAGACAGAAGATTGGTATTGGTATGCCACGTCTTCGAGAAATGAAGTGATGTTTTCATGAGGGGGAGTAAGATACGCGTTGTACTCTTTTTCCCTTAGCCTAGGTTTTTTTCCACTGGGTTTTCCTGATAAAGTTTTTAACGAGGCAGAAAATAAAGCGTATTACAGATATGCGTACTCTTTTTCCTTCACTAAGATTTTTTCCCACAGGGTTTTTTTCTTAGTAAGATTTTAACGAGGCATATTATTTATTTTTGACATACAAGGGGGAGTGTTGTAAAACCTATAGTAATTGTGGATGTCCACTACTCCTACTACTTTCACCCATGATGTATATAACCTCCCACTACTCATCACTATTATGATTGTAACTCTCAAACCTCCATAACCCCTCCTCATGATCTCAAAGGTTAATATTATGTTTAAGACAATCATTTTGTAACCTTCTATGTAATAGTATAAATAGATGCATGAAATGTGATATGGGATACACTTGAACACTTGATGAAATAAGAAAGTTATCTGTTCTTCTCTTATTCTACTTATATTCTTGTTTTATAATGTTACTTTGAGCTACATTTCTTAACACTTATAACTATTTTAATTGTACAAATACTTTTTTAAACTGCCGGTGCATAAATAGATTTTACTAAACATTACCTTAAAATTTGAAACTAACTTAGCACCATTCTCGACTCATGAAACAAATATAAAATGATGTCATGACCCAAAATCCGCACGTCGTGATGACGCCTATCTCAATATTAGGCAAGTCGACAACCTCAATAAACCACAATTTCTTTTAAGTTTGAAAATATAATATTTAAGTTTAACAGAAAATCCCATAATTATTGATACAAATACACTCCCAAAACCTGGTGTCACTAAGCACATGAGCATAATGACGACACAGTCTGACAAATAAAAATATTGTCTAAAAATATAGAACAACACAATAACTGAAAAGGGAGAGAGTCAAGGTCTGCGGACGCCAAGCAGCTACCTCGATAGTCTCTAACAGATGAATCCCCGAATCTAGCAGTCGTTGTATCCGAAAGTACCTAGATCTGCACACGAGGTGCAGGGTATAGTGTGAGTACAACCAACTCAATAAATATCGCAAATAAACAGGACAAGGTAAGAGAAGCTTGATTTGTTGAAATCACCGGTTAATTCAGTACAACTAAATCCTGATCAACAGTATTATGGCATGTCGGGGGAAAGACAACCAGTAAATCAGATAATGATTGAGAAAATACAAGTTTTACACATTGCACGGACAACTCACGTGCTAACAATGGAATCTGTACGGACAACTCACATGCGACACGGACAACTCACGTGTCAATTATATCAATATATGAATCTGCACGGACAATTCACGTGCTGCACAGATAACTCACGTGCCAAAGTATCAATATATAGATCTGCACTGACAACTCACGTGCTACACGGACAACTCATGTGCCAAAGTATCAATATATAGATCCACACAGACAACTCAGATGCTGCACGGATAACTCATGTGCTAAAGTATCAATATATGGTCTGCACGGACAACTAACCTACCAAAATATCATGCAATAGCAACAAAGAAAGGGTACATGTATATATAATGAACGAAATAAGATTCTCATGTCCCTAGACTGGTGGTGTAAATGCATGCTAAAGTGTAGGTATGTGCAAAGTGTGATGTTATAATAAATCTGAAAATTTCATCAATGACAAGCATTTATCAAGTTTGTTCTGGAATTTTAACCTCTGAGAAACCACATCATGGTTTAATTAGATCACATAAATTGTTACCACATATTAGATATCGAAGCTCGAAGTTTAACAGTCATTCCTGGGCTTATAGGAGTCCGAGCATAACCCAAACATAAATACGCAACCCCGATGCCTGCACATGGAATTATCCCCACACATGTGCGCACCCAAAAGAACATGGCAATCACAACAATTCAGGCAACTAGCGCCTTAACCGAGCTTAAATATGATATTTACCTCAAACCGTGTAATTCTTTATTCCAATATGCCTTTGCCTCGTGAATCGGTCTCTGAATGCCTCGAATCTAGTCACAACTAATTCGGTTCAGTCAACGCAAATTATAGGAATTAATTCCATATAAAAATTCTTATTTTTCAACAAAAATTCGAAATTACACTCAAAATCGCTAGTGGGGCCCACGTCTCGGAACCCGACAAAAGTTGCAAAATATGAACGCTCATTCAACCACGAGTCCAACCATATCAAATTTACCAAATTCTGGCATCAACTCGACCTTCAAATCCTCAAATCTTATTTTCGAATCCATAGGCTCAAATCCTCGAATTTCATCTCAAAATATATAATCTAATCGAAATACTCAATGATAATTCAATATTATTGACTAACAATGATCACAAGTGACTTACCTCAAATTTACTCGTGAATTCTCTCTAAACAATTGTAAAGCACAAATTGAACAGTAAATAAGGGAACGAAACTGTAATTCTGCAAATGACCGATCGAATCGTTATAAATACAAATAAAGTTCGACTAAAAATGGTATATAACCATCAAAATACGACAAGTTAAAGACACGAAAAAATATAAGGGTTGGATAAATTTGTAGTACAGTGTATGGGTAGATCTGCACGAGCACGTGAGCCAGATCAATATGTAAGATTCTGCTTTAGCCCATGCACGCCTAGTACCAGATAATTTTGTTTACTATCCACTCTTTCTGATTAAATTCTCATGCTTAGTATGGTCCTCACGTGATTTTCTTCCAACCAAAGTAAAGATTCCCCGGCTGAGGTCTCAATTCTTTTTTGGGGGGACGTGTATATATACATATCTTAAATAACATGTATATATTTTGATTGACATCTTAAGATTCAAATTTTAAACAGATGCATTGGCCGATTTGGGGGCACAATTTAACTTTTAGTGCATTGCTTGGGTTCAATTCCACCTCTAGCTCAAATTTTTATTTGACAGTAGTGCCCCTACTTTCAAATATTAGGTCCTCCTCCGCCAATATCTATATATAGCAGTGGTCTTTACTCACTTCCCACCTTGAACTAAAGCAGCTTGTCATAGTATTATTGAGAGCTTAGACATCAAAGAAACAGCTGAAATCAATTCAGTAATGGATCAGAGGAAAACTTTTGGTTTTATCATTGTGCTTCTCATGATTTTTGCCTTACGTAAGTGTCCCTCATTCGTCGGTCGCTTTTTATTTACTTTGTTCTAAATCTACTATATCATACAAATCAATCTAAATTAGTTGAGATCGGATATATGAATCCTATACATCCATTCCGCATTATTCTAACCTTTTTTCTATTTTAATACTAATCGTTTTCTTATTCGGACATAGAACCATTTATGTTTGCAAAACTCACGTAGATGGAATCAAGAGCGGGGCTACGCGGGTTCGGCCGAACCCACTAACTTTGGTCCAAACTCTGCATTTGTCTTTAAAAATCATTGAATAACTTAGAAGGAATAGAATCCCGAACCCATTAACTTCAAATACTGGTGGAGTCATGCTTATTTATCTCATCAACTAAAGTCAAAAGTATTTTTTTTAATATATGCAGAAGTGGAAATGATGCCACAAGTAGAAGCAAGAGTTTGCATATCACCTAGCCATGGATATCATGGAGCCTGTTGGCATGATCAGAACTGTGCTCTTGTTTGCAGAAATGAAGGTTTTTCTGGTGGTGACTGTATTGGTGTCCAACGCAAATGCTATTGCACTAAGCTTTGTTAATTAATTTCTATCTCTGCCACATAAAACAAATGTAGGCACTAATTTCTATCTTTTTTTGTTCCTCTTTATCTGTTTAATTTCTATCCCTTTGGAAGGATATTTATGATGCTTTTTTTTAGCCTTTCTCTATCAATATACCTTTTCATACAAAACAGGAGTTCTTACTGTATTGAAGCAGTCAAATGAATGTAGAGTAAGTGTAATGCATCTTCCAATAGGAATGTGTCTCAATTTCTGCATACTGTATGGTCAAATTAAGGTGGACCTACGGTAAAGTTGTTTCCGTATGACTTATAGCTCACGAATTCGAGCCGTAGAAACAGTCATTAATGCTTGCATTAGTGTAGGCTGTTAAAGTACGCGTCTAGGGGTGTGAGCCTTTCCCCGATCCTGCCTAAATGCGGGACACTTCTACCTTGTTTTTTTGTATTGTGAAGTTATTTCAGGAAGAAGAAATACAGAAGCAAAAGTAAATATATGTTTCACATTTAAAATGAAGTGTTAAAACTTAAAAGTATGAGCATCTGAGTTTGGTTCAAGATTTTTCATAAACCCCTTTGGATGCCCTTCTTATACCGTTCCTCATATTAACTCAAGTAAAATTTGGACATAAAGTGCAAAAAATGGACTTGACAACAGGTGATTTTGATGCAAAAGAATCTAAGGATCCAAACCAAAATCTCAAACCAATGGATGAATTTTTCCAAAACCTTTATCAACAACTTAAACAGGCGATGTTAGAAAATATATGACTCAACAACAACAGACAGAGTATATTCCCATAGGTGTAGTCTGAGGAGAGTAGTGTGTACGCAGACCTTACCCCTACCTAATGAAGGTGGAGAGGCCGTTTTCAATACACACTCAATGATAAATAAAACTATTCTGCTGTAGATGGACCAGGGGTACTGCCTTCAGACTATTCTACATTGTTATAAATTTAGAAAACAGGTTACAAATTGTGCTGCTACGAACTTCATACATGGTAAAGTGTTATTATAGAGTTGAAAC
The DNA here is from genome assembly GCA_005239505.1 of Nicotiana paniculata. Taxonomy (NCBI): domain Eukaryota; kingdom Viridiplantae; phylum Streptophyta; class Magnoliopsida; order Solanales; family Solanaceae; genus Nicotiana; species Nicotiana paniculata. The sequence goes on along the minus strand of MDKI01069353.1, from coordinate 18,854 downwards.
AAAGTACATCATTCCACCAATCAAGTAAGCAACTTGATAGAACTGAACGGAGAAAAAACAAAGCCCTTTCCTACAGCAGACTGTGTTTTCTAGAAAACAAACGGAATCAGAGCCTTTACGTTCTTAGGAAAATTTTCAAATTTGGAAAGGTACCATTTCCTAGTGACATAGCTCCTTCCCATCAGATATAAAACACAACCCAGAGCACAGCAAAACGAGAATGATGTCTGGGATATGAATGCAATCCCTAAAAGGCCAAGAATCTCGAAAAGATAATGAGGGCATATGACCAAACTGAAAAGGCCACCTTGGGGTATTTTATAGCCCTTCTCTCTGTTGTCTCTGAGTTTGGAAAGGATGTAATGATGATAAAAGTTGCCACTGATTCCAACTACGAATATCAGTAAGCCAATATACTTCAGATCAATTTCTGGCTCCGTATATCCTTGAATTAAGTGTTGGATATAGGTCATGACTGCAGCCAACATAAAATATGCGGATGAAATAATGAGTGCTGAACCAAGAACCATCCCACCACTGTATTTGTGAACAAACAGAACCTGCAAAGTAGAAAATTATGGGAATAATGTATGAACATATGAAAGCAAAACAGTACAAATGTAAGCAGCAGGAACGTCTATTAGATTTCTGGTGAATGTGTTCAATATGTTTCTCCTCCTCAATAAAACAAGCTGGGGCTGAAGTGTGATCCAATGCAGGTAATGGAGGTAATGGCATAACAAGTGCTAATATATGACTTCCGTTAATTGTTTTCCTATATCTGTGTTTGATGTAAAATTTCATATCGACTTCTGTCAGCATCAGATGAGTCACGTGAGCTGGGAAACTAAAAGTAAATCTAAGCTGCTAGTGGGAATTTTGTATATTGCCAGAGGATAAGATCATAGCTAGAATAGTAATTTCAAAGGCGAAGATAAAAATTACATAAGAATTCAAAAATAAATTGTAGTAAGAAAGAGTAATGTTGTATAAAATTCAAGATTATTCAGACATAACTTGAGCATATGTGTGTGTGAGTTAGAACAAAAACATATTATATAGTGGATACAAATATTTAAAAGAAAATCTAAAAAGAAATTCATGGGCCTAACAATCCAATGAGTAAAGCATGTCTGAGGTGAAAGCCGCACTTGTTTGGTGTAAACCTCATGTCCTTGTTGCCCCCTATGATTACTTCGGGGCGTATTAGAACCTGCTTCACGCTGAGGATTGCCCAACTTTACCTTCTAAAACCTTCTAAATGAAGTTCCCGCAGTAGTTAAATATTAATTAGCACTACCAATCAAATCTTTATAATAATTTGGAAGTAGTACTACCAAAATCTGGAATTTTGCTTGCACAAATATATTACATTCTGTAGCTAGTGTATTTTATGGAGGGGATACATGTGGCCTCTTTCCAGGCTACACAATATAAGCAAGGAAAGATATTCAAAGCATTAGTATCCTGAGAGCTATAGAAAACCACCAGGTAAGCCAGATTCAAAATATCTGTGCATTCAGATGGAGCAGCTCTTCCTTCTCCTTATAACTTCAGATAGATTCAACGGCAAAGGGTCTAATATATCCCTCTACTATCAAAAATTATTTAAGTATATCCCCCGTTTCACTATCTGGCTAATTAAGACCCTACCGTTATATTATTGATCAATTTTACCCTTATTTTAGACGGAGTACCACGTGGCAAACTTAAACACAAAGAACCCATCCCCAATTTTAAACCCGGAAACTTACCCCATAACGAGCCGACCCGTTCAAATACAACTTCTTAAAAAGAATTAAGACATTTAAAAAGTTGACAAGCGTCCACTTTTTGATTCATGTAACTTTATCAAAATTAATTAAAGGTAAAAACAAAATAAAAGCACTCTATCTGCCTCTAACCTCTCTTTACTGATAAATCCCTTCAGACCTTCACTGGCGATATTCTTAGGGATGATTTTTTTTTTTAAAAAGAATCTGTTCTTCAAGCAAATATAAGAAATTCATTATTTTTTTCTTCATTAAATTTTGCACATTTCAACGGAATAGGATAAACAAACTTGTCATTCACATAGAACGCTTATGAACACAAATTCTACTAATTTACCCCAAAACTCAAAATTCACAGCCCAATCTCCTAATCGTAGACTTAGAAATCTAAAATTCCTGAGAAACGGAAACCACTTCAGCTTTCTTTTTGCCAATAGCAAATTCTCTCGCATCATTCACAGCAAGTTCTAACAACTCAGCTGTAAGGTACCAAATACCGGCGAGAGATAAACCAGAACCAATTTGCTGAGCATAATAACCCTGTTTCAAAAATCGGGCAACTCTGCCAACGGGGAATTCGAGACCCTCCTTTATAGATCTGGATATGGGTTTTGAAGCTTTTAGGTTGTCTCTCTGCTACCCTCGGATTTGGTTCCTGTTGAGAAGAGATGGTGGTATTTATTTTCTATAAGGGCTTGTTGTCCTCTGCTATGTTCATGACTTGAACCAGTCAAGTCAACCATTGGGTTTCTCTCTTTCTTGCCCACCGCATACGCTTCCTCCGTCGCTAACCCCGTTGTTGCCGCTGCTAGGATTTGAGGGTACGACATCGCATTAGTGTCCAAGGAAATTGATTACAGTCCTGTTTGGGATTTTGTTTCTTGAGATTTACTTGAAACAAAATCGGATGGGCTCACTATGGGTGGGTTTCCGGGTTCTAAAATTGGGGGCGGGTTATTTGTGTTTAAGCTTGCCACATGGGCACTCCGTCTAAAATAAGGGTAAAATTGATTAATAGTATAACGGTAGGGTCTCAATTAGCCAGATAGTGAAACGGGGGATATATTTAAATAATTTTTGATAGTAGAGGGATATATTTGACCCTTTGCCGTAGATTCAAATCAACGGATAATGGAAATCAAATTTCTACGCAACACCAACAAGTTCCCAACTACTTAGATTCAGTGGTTATCATGATAATTTAGTCCCCATCTTACAGCAACGTCAATACTAGTTGGTTCAATATATCAGAGAAATCAGTTTGGTATTACATACTAAGGTACTTTCTAACCTTAGATTAAAACTTTGAGTTAATCGATTGTGCTGAAGATTGCACTAGTTGGTATGAACTAATGGAATGAAGTAGGAATCTTGTAAGCATTATAAAGGTTGACAGTGCTAATTAGTATGTACATGCATGTTTTAGGAGCAGGATCAAAGAGCTCAGGTGACAGTTACCACAGACGGGGAAAAAGATCCAAAATATTGACAAAGGATGATAGAATATCAGGGGAGAAGCGATGTTGCACCCTAGATGGCGAAAGTCCAGTAGCCGAATAGAACCAAAAAATATGGTAGTCTTAGATGTAAAGAATTGAAGGGTACCCAACATGAGCTTCCTATAGAAATGGCTATGAAGGTTCCATAACAAAGGAAGATGCTCTGAGGAGGAAGGTTGTTAACGCTAAATTTGGCCAAAGACATCTGGTGGAAAATAGATATTTCCACGAATAACGGACTATGCCCTTGGAAACATATTGGAACTTATAAGAAGAGTTTAAACTTTAAGAAAACATTTACTATAAGAGCTGGATGGAAGATAAAATTTTAGTAGGATAAATTGTTGGCTTAGGCACATTCCTTGACACAAAGGCAAAACCAGGATTTGAGGGTAGTGGGAGCACATGAGCAGACCGATCAACTAGTGCCCCCATCGACTTTTTATCTTTGTATAAGATCAAATATGATATGACACGTAATTGTCTAAAAGGAGGACACATGGAATCAAAGATGGGGATGGCCAAGACCGAGCGCAGCCACTCCGCTTGTCACCGAAAAGGATAACGTTCATAAAGGTGTATTAAATGTTCTACGCCTGGTAGCATTTACTAGGGAATATTCTGCAGCATTAAGAGCAACGGTCATCGTTACATCTTCATCAATGACCCTCATAATTGACATTAAAGTAGGGAACGATCTTAGGACCTCCTTCCCTAGACATAGCTATAAATAGTTATCATTGTAAGAGACACAAATTTTCTGGCTCAAATTACACTCTGTTCTATAAAAAGCTTCGTACAATGTTACTTTCTTATTTTTTGATTTCATCATTGTTGTGCACAAAAATCATATTCAAGGAATTATCGTCTCTATTGTTTCTTCAATTGTTGTATTATTTCAGGATCAAATTATTTCACTTGTTTGGAAACCACGTATAAATTCAATTGTACCATTTTACGGGTAAATAAGGATCAAATTAGTTCACTTGTTTAGAAACCACGTATAAATTCAACTATATCGTTTTACGGGTAAACAGTTTGACACCCACCGCGGGGCCTAGACAGCCGTGCAATTAAATTGATCCTTGTCTTTTTTACTAACGTGTTCTGATTCTTAGTTTTAGACAAAATCACGAAAAAATGGCAATGTTAGTTAACAACGCACGCAACTCTGGAATTCGAGGGGATCAGCCTCATGTCGAGGATTCAATCGGTGACACCCGCAGTGAGGGGAATGATGCCACGCCAGTGCATGACAGGCAGTACCCTCGACAGGTTCGAGAGTCAACTCCCGATGAAGCTGATGAGGAGCATGTAGCAGATGCGGTGAGGGTCCTGCAAGAGCAACAAGCAATCATTCTAGGCCATCTAACGCGACAGGATCAGGACAGAACTGAAGCAGGCACTATCAGGGGCTTCGAATAATGCAAACAAAATAAATCCAATTCCTCCCGTTGTTCCCGCAGACCAAACAACGCACAGAATCGACAACAACACTCCCAGGGTGAAGTTGGCTCCGATGAGGCTGGGGGAGCAGATCTGGTCTCAACAACGAGAACGACTCGTTTAAGGATGAGCTTTTATGATTTATGAAGGAAGTAAATGCCCGCATGGACCAAATCCCGGACGCGCCACCCCCACCAGTATTAAAACGCCCGAACTCGAAGAAGTATATTCAACTACCGTACAAACCAAGTGCGGCACCAGAACTAATCCCGAAGCGGTTCACAATGCCTGAAATTCCAAAGTATGATGGGACTCCAGACCCACAGGAGCATATTACCACCTACACAACGGCAGTAAAAGGAAATGATTTAGCTCATCACGAAATTGAATCAGTGTTGCTAAAGAAATTTGGAGAAATTCTCACGAGCGGAGCTATAACGTTGTATTCATTATTACCCGAGCATTCCATAGACTCCTTTGAGATAGTCGTGGATTCTTTCATTAAGGCTCATGCCGGGGTCAGAAAAGTGCAAGCCCGAAAGGCTGACATATTCTAACCTGAGTTATTACGAGAGTTCGTTACCCGATTCCATAAAGAAAGAATGATGCACCCGGCTGTCCCGGATGAATGGGCAGCTGAAGCATCCATCAACGGATTGAATCCAAGAATTCAGACACTTCCCGGAAGCTGAAGGACAACCCGCTTGAGTTTCAAGCAATAACTTAGGCAGATGTTCACAACCGGTACGAGTCAAAGATAAGGATCGAAGATGACCAGGTTGGTTTTACATCATCGGCCAAAGGACGAGAAAAGAGCAGAGAAAAATCAAAGGATGACTACGACGCGGATAGACAAACTTCGAGGGGCCGGTTCTTGCCTTACGAGCAGACCGAAGGCCGCAGAAACTTCCGAGCAGCAAACAAGTTCGCAGTTGGCAGAGGGACTGATCATGGTCGAAACAATAGATCGCTCCAAGATAAAGAAACGTCGGGCTCGGGATATTCCTTACCCCAGGCTATCGGAATATAACTTCAATGTTAGTGTTGCGTAACTGGTGTCAGCCATGAGAAACATTCAAGAAGGACTAACCAGGTGTGTTTTAGCGAAAGAAAATCTCCGCAATCACGGAATCAAGCTCTCCGCTCAATGAAAATGCACCCAAAGTAAAAGGATACGTGAAAAAGTATGTAAAACCTTCCTTGGGAAGGGTCACTCGCGCTGATAGATCAGAAGCAATAATATCCAACTCACGGCAACGGCAGTCCTCCTTCACAGCAGAAATACTGGAAGAACGAATGAAAGAGGAGTACCTACTAACAGCCCATGTACGAGGGTTAGCAATAAAGAATTTCTCTTCAAAATCCTTTGAAACTAAGTCTTCTTGGGATGATGGAACCCACAGTTGGAGGAACAGAGTCTTGGGTTCTGTTCTTGTTCTTTGTAGAATCAACACGCTTAGAGGAAGAAGCCATTGGAAAAGAAGGAAAGGATTTTGTGTGTGAAGAAAATTAGAGAAAGGGTGGAAAACAAATAAGCAAATCAAGCTCAAGCAATTGTGAAACGCAAAGGAAAAGAAAGCTTCGTATAAGTAAAATTTTGGCGCTAAATTCATGGCCATGATTACCTCAATAATCGGCAAAAGTTGTGATGAATCATGGTATGACGCGTGTTCGAGGCATTAAATGTGGAGAGGCGTGCGTCTAATCAACGGTCAGAAACTTTCAGAGGGAGTAATAATACTCTCGCCAAAAAGGTCTTTCTACCAACTTCCTAACACAAAGTTATGTCACCAGAAAGCATGGGAACTATCTGTATAGGGTAAATATGATATAACACGTGGTTGTCTAAAAGGAGGACACATGGAACCCAAGATGGGGATGGCCGAAGACCGAACGCAGCCACTTCGCTTGTCACCGGAAAGGATAACGTTCATAAAGGTTTATTAAATGCTCTGCGCCAGGTAGCATTTACTAGGGAATATTCTGCAGCATAAAGAGCGACGGTCCGTTACGAAGAATTTTACATTTATGATTACCGTTACATCTTCATCAATGACCCTTATAATTGACATTAAAGGAGGGCACGATCCTAGGACCTCATTCCCTAGACATAGCTATAAATAGTTATCATTGTAAGAGACAAATTTTCTGGCTCGACTTACACTCTATTCTATAAAAAGCTTTGTACAATCTTACTTTCTTATTTTTCGATTTCATCATTGTTGTGCCCGGAAACCATATTCAAGGAATTATCGTGTATGTCGTTTCATCTATATTCTAAGGCTAAATATTGCATATTTCTTCAATTATTGTTTTATTTCAGGATCAAATTAATTCACTTGTCTAGAAACCACGTATAAATTCAACTGTATCGTTTTACGGGTAAACAAGGATCAAATTACTTCACTTATCTAGAAATCACGTATAAATTTAACTGTGGGTAAACAATCTTAAGGGTTCCAAGCAAAATATATGACTGTTTTCAACATATACACATATATATCCATAATTTTTGACGGGGTTAACGGGGTACAGTGACCTCTCTATTCCAAATATAAGCCCGCCTCTGCCTTAAGAGAGGAATCATACGATCATTTCACATTTACCTCATACCGTGAAGCTACAACAGTCCAAATGCAAAGGAAATGATAGCGAGAAGTTTAGCTTCATTAGGTATAGGCAAGATTGGGGGATTATAACCTATAAGTTGGGATAACTGGAGAGAAGGATTTCATTCCAATGTTTTTCATTGAGCTTAAGTCTTGTACATGGACAGTGTACAGTTGTTTCATACCATCAGCTAAGATTCACCTACAACATAGTCAACTCTTCGAATCAAGCTCCCTCTATGTGCGGGATCCAGGGAAGGGTTGTACCACAAGGGTCTATTGTACGCAGCCTAGTAAAGTTACCAGTTGTGCAAAGGCTATAATGTGTAAAAATTCTTTAATCTGTAGCCCTGCACAACTTAAATCCTTCTTCATTAATAGATTATAAAGACCATCAAAAGTAACAAAAAAGCTAGGCACTAAATGAGGGGAAAGAGAGTCAAACAATAACAACAATAACATACTCAACGTAATCCTATAAGTGAAGTCTGGAGAGTGTTGGGATGTGCAGATGTTACCCAATCTAGCCCTATCTTATGCGAGGTAGAGAGACCGTTTCTAATAACCCGATTCAAGAAAAATATTATCAAAACAGGTTTAAAAAACATATGAGCAAGCTATGATAAAAAATATTACTCCCTCCGGTCTATAATAAGTCCGTTTTTTGGTCTTTAGCACACCCCTTAAAAAAAATATTAACTCCTAGAGTAAAAAAAGTATTTCGACTGAATTACCCTTATTGTTAACTTGACCCGTTAGGATATGTAAATAAGATGCAACTTTTGAGAAAATAAAGTTAATTTCTTCTCGATTGTACGAGAGTACACTTATTTTGGATTGTAAAGTACACTTATTTTGGACTAAAATAAAGAGGCCAAAAAGCTACTTATCGTGGACTTGAAGAAGTAAAGAAAAGAAAAGTATTGAGAGCAAAAATAATAAAATTAACCAAAGTAAAAGAAATAGGGTGAAAGATAGGCATTACCCAAATAAACACTCACATAAAGGAACAAGAAAAAAGTTACCTCAAGATCCCTTTTCAAGAAATGGATAGTAACAGCAGATTTAAGCATCATAAACCTTATTCCACCATTTGGGTATAGCAGAAATGAAGCAAAGCCCATAATCCAAGCTGGGGTATACAGTATAAGCATCCCAATTCTGCTGGATAATTTTGCCTGCAGAAAACTACTAGGGGAAGCAGAATTGGCATTCACATTCCAGAATTTGGAGTATTGGAGATGTTTTCCTATTATTTCAGAAATACCCAAGTAGGCTAGAAATCCAAAAGTCACCACAGTTATTGCTGTGATGATTGAAGATGGCTCTTCATACAAGAAGCTTTGAAACATTTTTATTGTGCTTTCACATCTTCAATACTGTTTTTATTGTTCTCAATATTCAAACTAGAGTACATAACCTACGGTCGCCTATTTATACAAAATGCGTTTGATTTCTTCTACACCAAACAAAGTTAAAACCGACTAAACCGACTAGCGTGTCGATACCGGACCGCATCCAATCAATTTTTAGGGTAAATTTACAGCCGTACCTTATATTAGTAAAGCTTTTTAACATGTATCTTATTTTTAAAAATTATTGATTTAATAGTCAGCTGATAAAAAATCTATAATACTATGACAATTACTCATAATCGGCAACTTCATTCGTGAGAAAGGATATCCTCCTCTCCTCTCTACAGCTTTATCAAAAAAACCTAAAATTTGTCCAGATTCATCTTCAAAATCACATTTGCATGAAGTTTTTTCACCTTGAAGCTAAAACTTCATGTTAATGTAGCATGAAATTGTTTCATGTTGAAACTAAAATTTCATGCTAATATAGCATGAAGTTGTTCACATTGAAGCTAAAACTTCATGCTAATGCATGCTGAAATTATTTATCCTACAATCTACGATTTTATCATGAGTTTTATCTGAAATTTCAATCTAAACATATTGAAGTTATTTAGTTCATTTGCTAAAATTTCACTTTAAACATGCTGAAGTTATTTATTTCATTTGCGAGCATCTACGCCTTGTAAAATAAGCTATTAGAAACTGTCCGTTCCAAATATTTTGTGGATCTTTTCTGCGGTATTGGTGACCGATTGGTTGCATTTGCATGCCAAGTTTTTTTAGAGATTTTGTTTTTGTTTCGTATGTTTAACATTATGCCATTACTTGGAAAAAAAAAAAAAAGAGCTAAGGTTAAAGAAAAGACGATTAATATTTAGTGCAATATGTTATTCTTGAATGCCACTTTCAATATTGGAATACAATATTGTGGTAACGGTAACGGTAGCAATGGTGGTGGAGGGGAAGGAAATTTTAGCGGTGGAAAAAACTAGAAAGGAGGGAAAAAATGGGTTGGGGGCGCTGAGCTGGTATGTCACGTGAAGTCCACCTCATCATATATCAGTGTCATGTAGGATTGAATGTTCATCTTGAATAAACTTAATGTAAGAGGGGTATATTTGAACCAATAGTATAACGATAAGGGTATAGTTGGACCCAAAGTATAACAAGGAGTATATTTAAACTTCACGTGTCCAAATCTTTTGAGAAAAAATATCTTTCAGTTTTTTTATTAAGGTCTAAAACTACTATCAACTTGGAGTTACCAAATGTATAAAAAGAGATTTGACAATTTTCAAATGAGTTTTGAAAGAATTTGTTAAAAAAAGAAAAGTGGAAAGGAATGTGGAGTGCTAGTGATCATATATAATCAAAAAAGAAATCATAATATTACAATTTAAAGAGTTAAATAGTTTTTTTACTTTCTGATTGTAGTACTTTTACAATGTGTTATCTAAATATGAAATTTTATCTCACAGTATTAAGGCATCAAATAGGTTGACTTTTCTTACCATTATTTTAAGACAGAAAAAAGAAATATATATATATATATATATATATATATATATATATATATATATATATATATATATATATAAGACGAGAAAAAAAATGTCATAAGTATTTCAAAAAAAAGAAAAGCAAAGAAAACTTTAAATAAAGTTACTGAATTTAATGCTTTATTGAATTTTCATACGGATAAACACCATACGTGTTTTCCTTATCGGGAAACTCGGCTTTTAGGACCATACAATGAATGACACAATTGGTTGTGGTTACATTTAATATGAGGTCTCCATTCTTTTGACAAGGTCAAGGAGTATTTTATTTTTTAATAATGAACTTACTAACGTATAGGGATGTGCATGAATTGGGTTGGTTCGATTTTTATTAAAATTAAATCAAATTAATTATATTGATTTGGATTGATTCGATTTTGTCGGATTTTTCGGGTTATTTTGTTACATGAATGTTATTCGAATCTTACTTCGTTAAAGTTATAAATAAAATTTTGATAAGTGAATATATGTTTGGTAAATATTGAAAAAATTGACAAACATATGATCTATTAAAATATTCCAATGGGAGAATTTTGTTAGTAACACATGATAGTTATTTGGTTAGTCATCTATCAATAATATTTTGTCGATGTGTATGCTTTCAAGGTTAACACATGAGAGAATCTCAAATATTTCTATATTTTTTAAAGAAAATTCAATATAAAGTCTTAAAAAATATATTAAAAATATATCGGTTTGGTTCGAATTTTTTTACTCAATACCAAATCAAGTCAAACCAAACCTAGTCGAATTTTTTAATTGGTTTGGTTTAGTTTTTCGGTTTGGAACGGTTTTTCCGGTTCGGTTTGAACATTCCTACTAACATGAATTTAAGTTAATTAAATTAGTAAAGTTTGAATATTAGATGATTAAATTTTGGTATAAAAATAAATAATTGTCCCTAAGTCTCCGTCACGAATCAAGTAGAACCCAAATTCGGCTTTTCTTAAGTTGGATAGCCAATTATTTTCCGAAATTAAATCTCCTCTTGATTTCATTTTTGTTTTTAATTTCACATTTACTTGTTTATTCTAAAATTTGAAGTATAAACATCATGTAACAAATGTGAGCTTGGTGAATCTGAGCTCAATTTCCAGATTCATCCACGCAATTTGTGATTAGGTTTGAGAATGAAAGAGATGAACTCGAGAGAGAAGAGAAGAATTGCATAAGAGAAAATGAATTCTACTATAAAATGAATGGTTACAAACTTATATACTATTCAATTATGTACTAACTTAACCAATTACTAGGCCCCACAGCTATAACCGACTAGCCAACATAACTGACTAACGGACTAACTAATAGCTCACACTACCCCTCAAGTTGGTGGGTGCAAAATGTTAAGCACTCCAAACTTGCCTAGTAAAAATGCATATTGAGATTTTCCAAGACCTATAGTAAGAAGATCGACTAGCTGATCTTTAGTCCCCACAAACTGTGTGTTGAGCACACCTTGTTTGATCTTGTCGCACACAAAATGGCAATCGATCTCAATATATTTGGTACGTTCGCGGAAGATAGGATTGGCTGCAATCTGGAGAGCGGCCTTGCTATCGTAATAGACTTCCACAGGTCGCTTGATAGGCACTCCAAGTTTAGCAAACATTCCTATAAGCAAACTACTTCTGTTGTCATAGCTGCTAGGCTTATATACTCTGCTTCTGCAGAGCTTCTCGACACTTTATGCTGCTTCTTGGACTTCCATGAGATGAGTGAGTTGCCAAACTTTACTAAGTACCCAATTTCAGATCTTCTTGTGTTTGGACAACTTGCCCAATCTGCATCATAAAAACATGTTAAACTAGCTACACCTACACTACTCAGAAATATCCCCATGCCTGGTTCATGCTTTAGGTATTTGACCACTCTTATGGAAGCATCCCAAGGAGATTTTTTGGTCTCTTGCATGAACTGACTGAGAGTTTGGACTGCAAATCTGGTCATGTGATAGTCAAATAAATCAACCTTTGGTATTCATTCACATCTGTCAGGATTTCATTACCTGTAGTGCCAGTGTGTCTGTCAAACTCAGCAGAGGTGAACTTCTGGTTGAGATCTATGGGAGTTGAAATTGGCTTAGCATCACCCAATCCCAAATTAGAGATGAGTTGAAGGCAGTATTTTCTCTGATTCAATAGGATCCCTTCTTTGGATCTCATGACTTGAATTCCCATAAAGTATTTGAGATCTCCAAGATCCTTCACCTTGAACTTTTGATGAAGGACAACTTTAGTCTCATTGATAAACTCCTCATTATTTTCAGTGATCAATAAGTCACCCACATATATCAACACTGCTACGAAGTCATCTCCTTTTCTTTTAGTGAATAATGAATAGTCGTATAGACTCTGAACATATCCTGCAGCTGTTAAGGCCTCACTGAGCTTAATGTTCCACTGTCATGAGGCTTGTTTAAGCCCATATAATGATTTCAACAGTCTGCAAATATTTGTCTCCCCCTGTCTCCTAAAACATTGAGGAAGTTTCATATACACTTCCTCATATAAATCCCTCTGCAAGAATGCATTACATACATCTGTTTGTGATATATTCCAGCCTTTAGAAGTAGCAAGAGCAATCACAGATCTCACAGTTACCATCTTGGCAACTCGTGAAAAGGTTTCATTATAGTTTAGGCCTTCTCTTTGGCTATAGCCCTTAGCTACCAACCTGGACTTGAACCTTTCTACCTCACCATATGCTTTGTATTTTATCTTGTACACCCATTTTGAACCAATAAACTTCATTCCTTTTGGAAGATCAACAACATCCCAAGTTCTGTTGTCCTCTAAAGCCTTGATTTCAGTTTCCATAGCTTCAATCCACCTTTGGTCTTTAGATTCTTAACTAAAGGTTTTGGTTCTGTTAATGCTGAGATTCCAGCCAAAACACTTCTGCATTTACTAGTCAACCTGCTATAGGATAGATAGTTGGATAGGGGAGAGAGTAGCTCTTTTTTGTTGTGGTCACATAGTCCTACAACCATATGGGTTCATTTGTAGTTCTTTTAGATTTTAACCTCAGTTGACTCTTGTTCAAGAGTTGCTGGAGGATTCACTTCATCATCCTGTATTAAGTGTTATTCTGAAACGGCACTGCTACTTGTTGGTGCATTATTGTAATTTGCATTTGCATCATCATCTGCATTTGCTGCTGGTGAGTCTTGCATATCACCATTTCCTTTATGCTCTACAATGCCAGTCCCTGCATTATTTTCAACACCACTCCCCTCAACAGACGTCTCTAATTCACTGCTTGTAATTCCTTCTGACTTAGAAGCATATTGCCATAGGAGTTCTGCAAAGGCTCAAATTGTTCCAGGCCTGAGGTGGGATCTACAATTGTTGTATGTCTTTCTGCACTGTGAGATGTGGAACAATGTTTGGCAAATGGAAAGATATTCTCCTTGAAAATAACATCTCTGCAAACAAAGGAACAATTAGTATTCAAATCCATTAGCTTGTAGCCCTTTTGTGTTTCTGCATTGCTAAGGAATACAACTTCCTTCGCTCTTGGTGAAAAATTATCTTCCTTAACCAAATTAGTGACATAGCAAAGACATCCAAACACTCTAAAGTGAGACAATGAAGGTGACCTGTTATGAAGGAGCTCATATGAAGTTTTTCCATTCAACAACTTAGTAGGCGGTCTTTATATCACATACACAGTTGTTTTGATACATTCACCCCAAAACTTTGTAGGAACACTTGCTTCAAACTTCAATGCCCTAACTGTATCTAGAATGTGCCTGTGTTTTCTCTCCACTACTCCATTATGCTGTGGAGTGTATACACAACTGCTTTGATGAACTATCCCATAGGCATCAAACAATTAATTCATGTGTTTATTAAAGAACTCTGTGCCATTATTTGTTCTAACTACCTTAACTTTGGACTGAAATTGGGTGTGGAACATGAGAAGAAATTTCTTCAACACCACAACAATATCACTTTTCAATTGAAGTAAATGCACCCAAATATATCTAGTATTATCATCCGCAACAGTTAGGAAAAAATATTTTCTATCATACGTGGGAAACCTATATGGTCCCCAAATATCCATATGCAAAAGAGATAAAGGAATCTCACTTCTACTCATACTTGTAAGAAATACTAGCCTACTTTTCTTGGCTAGTGGGCATACAGGGCAATCATTATTCACTACTACATCTACAGATTTATTATGAAATAGATCCAAGTTCTTCATGGTACTAACTGAAGCATGGCCTAGCCATTTGTGCCATAAGACTCCATTTCCTTTATTACTCTGTGTGGTTGTAGTTGATCCATATTTCCTTATCCCTTTGATAAATTTTTCCAAGTCTCTTGTAGGCAAATGTACTTGATCATTGTCACATTTGTTTACTTTATTCTTAGAATTTAACATATCTAGCTCACTAGTTATGTGATGCGTCGCTCCAGAATCAGTTATCCATTCTTTACAAGTAAAGCTTGTCACTAAGGAGGTTGCAATACCTTCCATGTTAACCTGATGTTCTGGAGTCTCTTTGTTCAGCATGCTCAAAATTTGTCTATATTGATCATCAATGAAGTATGGTCCTACCTTTAATCCATCACAACTACTTCGTCCTTCATCTTGATGTGCCGATTGGTCACTCTCCAAGACACCAGTTGGATAGCCAACGAATTTGTAGCAATTTTCCTTAGAGTGCCCAGGTTTGTTGCAGTAATCACATTTCACAAATGGCTTCTTTCCTTTGTACTGTCCCCTGTTATTCTGCACATTCATCTGCCCTCTACATGTTTGCATAGCAACTGGATCTCCTCTGTTTGGAAGGACTGGATGTGCATTAGAATTTTGACTTCATCTTCTATAATCAATGCATAAGCTTGATTCAATGTTGGCTCCACAGTCTTCATTAAGATCTGACGCTTTGCTTGATCATATGTCTCATTGAGACCACTTAGAAACTGCATTAGCCTTTGCCGCTGAAGGTGTTCAACATACTCCTTCGAATTAGGAACATACATCATTGCATCATACTCAGCCCACAATTCCTTCAACCTAGTGAAATATGCAGAGACTGAATCTGTTCCCTGCGAAATAGTAGCAATTTCCCTATGCAACTGAAATATCCTCACACGATTCACTTTGTCGAATCTCTTTCTCAAATCCTCCCATACCAAATGTGCATTAGATGCGTAGACAATGCTGTTAAGTAGATCTGGAGACAGAGTGTTCATGATCCAGGAAAGCACGATTGCATTACATGTTTCCCAGTCCTCATGAAATTCGGATTGGAACAAATCTTTTTTTCATGTCACAAGCACAAACTCTAGCTTCATCTTAACTTGCAACGCAATTCGCATTGAACGATGCCACTATCCGTAATTTTCTGAACCTGTGAGCTTTACAGGAATCAAAATCGAACTAGGAGTGTTTGAGGAGTGAACAAACAAAAGATGCGTGTGATCAATTTTTTCGGCCGCCATTGACGATCGTCAGTCACAACTTCGCAAGGAAGACGACGATGAAATTTCAGTCAAATTGAACAAAATTTGCGAAATTAAAGCTTTTCACTGCTCTGATTTCATTTGAGCTTGGTGAATCCGAGCTCAATTTCTAAATTCATCCAAGCAATTTGTGATTAGGTTTGAGAATGAAAGAGATGAACTCGAGAGAGAAGAGTGAAATTGCAGAAGAGAAAATGAATTCTATTTACTGTAAAATATGAATGATTACAAACTTATATACAATTCAATTATGTACTAACTTAATCAATTACTTAACTAATGGGACCTATAGTTATAACCGATTAACTAACATAACTGACTAACCGACTAACTAATAGCTCATAGTTATCACATTAATTTTAATACTAGTCAACTGTATCAACTAGTATAGACGGTATAATATAGAGTTTTGAGAACAAACTGATAACAAATTATTGGAAAAATAGTGAATTTTGTCCTTGAATTATTTTCTTATTCCTGTTTTGGTACCGGTGCTAGTGCACTTTGATAACATATTAGAGCTTGTTTGGAAGGAAACCTTGTAATTGGATGCAATTATTGGGATAGTAGTTATATAATTTAATAATTATAAAGATTTTTTTGTTTGTCACAAGGTAATTACAACGTAATACTTGGTTGCACAAGTGCAAGGAAACTGAATTTTATTTTTCAAACATGATGTCTTCAAAATAATTTGTTCATTTATTTTTAAATATCAACATGTTTAAGCCCATATATATCCCATCTTTTTTCTAGTGTTGGGTGAGAATTTGAATTTGAATTCTCATAATTATCTGATCTTTCTTCTTCTTGCTCTTCTTCTTCATCTACAAGATCATTTATTTTGGATTCTCTAAGCTTAACCCTTTGATTCTTGCAATATATATTCCACTATGAGTGTTATTACTTTCTATCAAGTTTTTGAATTTCTAAAGGAAATGCATCATTTTTTACACATTTTAGTAAGTTTACTTTATGTTTTATATTTTGATTGAATTCTTTTATAACATAAAACTAAGTTTATTTATCTTTTCAAAATAATACTAATTACAAATTGAGCGTTTACTATCCTTTTTTATTATTTAGTACTTAGAAGTACTTTTTGAAAAAATTGACCAAACATAATTAATGATTATCACTTGTTTGTACTCCTACCTCAACATTATTTTATATTATTAATAATAATATTTATTACATAGAATTACCTACAATTACATTTATTTTCAATTGTAATGCTTACTCCCTTTGTTCCAAAATACTAGTCACGCTTCACTTTTCGAAAGTAAATTTAATTAATCTTTGAAGCTAAATTGGATTAGATTAATTTAAAATTTGAAAATATTAGATATTCAAAATTATACGAAAAATACTGGTAAAGTTGCTGCCATATGATCAGGAGATCACATATTTGAGCCGTGTAAACAACCTCTTGCAGAAATACAGGGTAAGACTGCGTACAATAGATCCTTGTGATCCGGCTCTTTCGCGGTTCTCGTGCATAGCAGGAGCTTAGTGCACCGAGCTGCTATTTTTTATACGAAAAGTACTATAATTTGTGATTTTCTAATTCTCATATTAATATGGTGAAAAAAAATATGTTAAATGTGATCAAAGTTCACGTAGTTGACTCTCGAAAAATGAAATATGACAAAGAATAAGATTTTTAATTTCATTTAGAAAAAAAAACATCAAATCTATTACTGATACAACACTTCCATTTCAAGAAAACTAACACAATCATCGGGGCACTCTACTATGACACGACATCCATGATATTTTCACATCACAACCATTGTTAATATGAAAAATGGCCAAATATACTCATGTATTATTAGAAAAGGTTTAAATATTTCTCTCGTTATATTTTGAGTTTATATATACCCCTATCATTATATTATTGGTTAAAATATATCTTTTTTTCATAAGTTTATCCAAAGTGGACATCCAATCCTGCGTGGCACTGACATTTGATGAGGCGGATGCCACATGGCTTCTCACCTCAACGTCCAACCCATTTTATCCCCCCACCCTTCTATTCTTTTTTCCACCACTAAAATTTTCTTCCCTTCCACCACTATTGCCACAATTACCGCTAGCATAAAAAATATTGTATTTTAAATTTTAGTATTTTATATATGGATTAGGGGCACTGAGCTGGCATGCTATGTGGCATCCACCTCATCAAATATCAGTTTCACGTAGGATTGGATGTCTATCTTGGACAAACTTAACAGAAGAAATATATATTTGAATCAATAGTATTACGACAAGGCTATTTTTAAATCCAAAATATAACGAGGAGTATATTTAAATCCTTTCTTATAGTACAAGGATATATTTGGCCCTTTGCCGAGCTAATAAGAACACAAAACCACAAACGATAAATGATAATTTTGCAAACGAAGATTGACCTGTACAAATTGCTTGATAATTTTCCTAATTGTGAAGAACTTGACCTACACAAATATAAATGCACAAAACTTCGAGAAAAACCACATATATGCACCATAGCCACACCACCTAATTGTTAGGATGGCCGCAACCATTCCTGCCGATAGAGTGGCGGCCGAGCAACTGATGGTGCAGCCGCAACACCATTAGCGGCTCGGCTAGGGTTTGCAAAAAGATGCTGGTTGTCTGGGGGCTTTTTCCCAAGACAGAAGCAAATGGATATTCCTATTGATACCAAAAATAGAACACTATCAATAGAATAGAGTATTGTCTTGGCCTCCATTTTCTAGCTCTTAAAATTGTTTAACTCCAAATTACCTCTAGGGGGTGCGTGTGGTATAACGGAAAATATTTTCTTGAAAAATATATATATATATATATATATACTAGTCTCTATAGATGTGTGTTGTCATGTCGTCTATAGAATTATTGCATTTAGTGAAAACTTTGTGTAAGGAATAGTAATATTTTTAACCGCGTTAATATTCTCAACATATTTTGTTGAACTATGACATAAAATTTAAAGTGGTAGAACTCGAACTGCATAAATTTCATCAATTTGCTTTGATGTCAGAGAGCATGTGTTTGCTCCTTTACTTGGTATAGTTCGCCGTGCTTGTATTTGTTATCGCTTCTGTGTTAAAACTCAGAAAATCAGAAGAACTGTTAGAAGAAACAGAAAA
>ML345050.1:0-31222 GCA_005239505.1 Nicotiana paniculata | reverse complement strand
CACAATAAAATTTAAGAACACTTAGGAACTCAAGATAGAAAGAATTCACTCGCTCTCAGAAATGATATTCATATGCCACAAAATATGCACCATATGCTTTCCCGTAGTGTACTACTCTACTAATCGAGCTCATTCAGTCTAGGATCAAGTAGGACTTTATTTGGTTGTAATGTAGGCTGCGGGACGGGTAGGATACATTTGGATATAAAAGTGACTACACCTCCCTAAGCACTTTAATACATATACTTTCGCGTTCAACCTCAAACTTATAATAAGCCAAACTCCACCTCCACATCGATGTTATTACCCCATACTTCTTTAAGCACAATTACATTAAGAGTCACCACATATATTTATTTCTTTCAAAACAATACAACTATTTATTTTCTATTTGTTTTTTTTTTCTTTTTTTTCTTCTTTTTTTTGCTTTTTCAAGTGACTCTTACTTTTTCAAATGTGCACCATTCTCCTTATTTCAATTATTCCCCTCACAAACCAACCTACCACCCCACACTTTAACTTTTTCATATTTCATAACATTTCCAGTTCTTACGAGAGGTGACAAGATTCAAATATAAGATCGATTCAAACAAAGGGGAGTATGCAGAGTTACAGACATATATTGATGCATCGTGTTTATTTCCTGATATATTACCGTCATGTCCAAGTTATATATTGTTGTTCAAATTATCGGAGATTTAGTCCGTCACTACCTCTCAGCCCGTAGTTTGGTTTCGTTACTACTGAGTTGGTGTACTCACGTTACCCCCTGCACCTTGTGTGAAAATCCAGGTACAGCGGTATTCAGCTCTGATCAGTGAGTAGCAGTAGTTTCATCAGAGTTGACGAGGTAGCAGCTGGCGACCATGATCGCATCTTCTCTTTCTTTTCTACTGTTGTATTTATTTCACACTATGTTGGTCATTTCTTTTTGGTTGTATTAAGTACTAGCAGCTCATGACTGTGTGACACTGGATCCGGGGTTAGTAGGGTTTGGGTTTTGAATTTCATAAATTGGTTTCCAAAATTTGATTTGTTATTGTTATTATTGATTTCAGACTTGTTAAGAAGGATATTATATTGGTAATTACATCTAGTTAGATAAAATGGGTGGCTTGCCTGGATCCACGACAGGCGCCATCATGACTCCGAAATTGGGCCATGACAAATTAATAATTGGCTTGCCTGACAATGATGTCCGGCGCCATCATGACCTTATGAATTTTGGGTCGTGACAGTTGTATTGTATTAGCTTTCAGTATTTTCATATGAGATTCTAAGGACTAATATTTATGGATTCGCTGATTTCGAGGATTAAGTTTGTTTTCATTAGTTAACTGCTTTGCCATTTTTTCTGTTTTATTTCCTATCATTATTATTATACTGCATACGGGTTATTGTAAGTGATATACCTTGAGCCTTGTCACTCTTTCGCTGAGGTTAGGCTCGAAACTTACAGACTACATGAGGTCGGTTGTACTCATATTAACCTTTGCCTTTATATGAACATTTTGGAGTCGGTCCCAGCGATGGTCATTTGATTGCTCGGATCCAGTGCCTGACGGAGACTTGAGGTTCGGCTATAAGGCATTCGCAACCCTGAAGTCCCCTTCTACATCACTATAGATGTTTACTTTATTTCATACAGTTATTCTTTTATTCAAACTTTTATTTGTAGTACTCTAGTTGCTCGTGTACTTGTAACACCAGTTCTGGGATTGTATCTAAACATCGATGTTATTTTGGTTTACTTACTCTATTTCAGTTTTATTCAGTTTCTTGGTTATCATATAACTTGATTTGTTAAAATGGCTAAAACTTATTCTAAGGTTGGCTTGCCTTGAAAGTGAAATGTTAGGCGTCATTATGGTCCCGAGGGTGGGAATTCCGAGTTGTGAAAAAAAATCAGAAAATTCAATTTCAGAAATTGAAGCTTCAGACGACTTTTAATGGTGACTCCAAAAAATCTTTTACGTAGTATTTTTATCTAAATAGTGGTTATCAACTTTGAATCTGGAAGGAGAATTGAAGAATAAATATAATGGTAGAGAAATTTCGGGGTACAAAGTTGTAATACAGGGAGAAGAAGAACGAAGAAAAGAACAAAAAGATTAAATGAGGTAGGCTAACAGGTGAAAAATGATTTTCAGATTATGTACCTAGGCCATATCAAGTAAAGGTTTCAAATGTGAGCTATTTTTTGATGGATTATTGA
Organism: Nicotiana paniculata; assembly: GCA_005239505.1. Taxonomy (NCBI): domain Eukaryota; kingdom Viridiplantae; phylum Streptophyta; class Magnoliopsida; order Solanales; family Solanaceae; genus Nicotiana; species Nicotiana paniculata. The sequence goes on along the minus strand of ML345050.1, from coordinate 29,007 downwards.
GCCAAGTGACAATAAGCGTAATTCTCCCTCATAAAAATTAGAGGAATTTTTAGAATCCACTATTGTAGTGCATATTAACTTCCTATAGCTACCATATACATAATTACTTTTTATATCTACTATTCAGTAATTACGGTAGTGTATTCGTTGTATTCATGTTGCTGTATTAATGAATACAGCAGCAAAAAGCGCCTAAAATCAGGGCAGTCCAATTGTACGCGCATATATTCACATGTATTCGCGCCATGTATTCATGAATACAGTTCCGGGAATCACCTTAAAAATAGGTATGTCCAGCTTTCTAATAACGGAAATAAGATCAATTAGCGTGATACACTCCTAATATAACTCAACAAAATCTATTCTAACATGCCTCATTATCAACCCAATTATTTAGAATGATTTTTCACTTGTATATAATTGTTGTATTTAACTTTTGTATTTAGTGTGTTTCAATACTTATTTTTACTATTGCATTTATTAGATTCAATGTTTGTATTTACTGTATTCGCTATTTTATATTCGGTGTATTCAAATGTATTTGTATAAACAGTATTTTAGTTATTCCTAATACATGTTATTACTGTTGTATTCAATATATTTTATAGGTTGGATTCACTGTATTTACATTTGTATTCAGTGTATTTCACCGTATTTTAAAATTAAATGTATTCACTGTTTATATTATGTTCTATTTTTATGTTTGTATTCAATGTATTTTAGTGTTTACATCATGTATTCATGCATGAATACAGATGTATTCAGTTGTATTGGAAAAGATATAAACCTCCGAAATAAATAAATACAAAGCAAAAAATGTATATATGCAAAAATAAAATGTATTTGAGTGAATTTGTACAGAATACAATGTATTCGTATCATTGCATGTGAATTAACAGCAAAGAAGAGAAGAAAGATCGTCAGAGATGGCGTTTTTCGGCCAAGAAAAACATTGTATACATTATATTAAAACTAAAAATTGGGACGAACAAAAATCCGGCCCTCGAATCTTCTACGGCGTAAGAAATATTGCAGTATCTGTGTCACGACCCAAAATCATGTGACCGGCACCTGGCTCACTACCCGACCCGAGCGAACCAAACCATATGATACACCCAAATCATATGCATGCAAACCAATTTAACTACCGAAGCTCCTTGAAAATCATATATATTTTCAAATTAATGATAAAATATTTTCCAATTCGAAATCACATATGACGCCTTTCATGATAATAACAATGAGACTAAGTAAAATAAACATATTTTTATGTGTGTCGTGTACATCCCAGTTACTACAACCTTTCACAAATACCTATGGAGCCTTTATACCAACGAATAGAATCAAACACTTGGGCTAATATACGACTAGCATAAATTAATAAAACATCATGATAGCTACCATGAAATAGTATGGTGCCTCACCAATACCTCAGGAAGAGAGTCATCCTAGCCCTGATCGTATGCCACGTATCACACATTATCCTGAAACATTTAAAGTAAGCGGGACCCTGGAGCGGGGCCCTAAGGGCTGAGTACACCACAGCGGTACTTGATCAGTGCCAAACCTACACCACGATAGAGTAGCGAGGATGGTCGATGCAGTTTTACCCAACAAGGTCGGGATCGATTTCCACATGGAGTTAATTGATTTGGAGTTAGGTATCTAACTAATCTAAGTGCATGTGTTGTTCCTAATCGCACTTCCAAACATTGTGATTGATTCTACTTTTAATTATATACTATAGTATGCTAAGAGTAAGCTAAGTACAATATTTTTTGTGATAATTTTCAAGTGTTTAAAAGGCACTACGGTAGTGACATCTGCCTAGGTGGATATCTAACGGGTATCGAGAATCTAGGGCAAGCTTGTTTTGATTGGGTTCGTGATATAACCATCACACACAAGTACTCACTCTATACCTCTCGGTAGTTTGAGTGACTTTGCCAAATTTGGCTTTCTCAATTCCAAATGGGTGCTCATGTAATACAAGTGATATTAGTTCAAGTTGGGTATTACTATCTCTAGTTTTAACCCTTTAATTGGGGCTATCAACCTCTTGAGTTGACCCTAATTCCTTGTTAGCTTAGTTTACTTAGACTTAGTCCCTCTTTCTCAAGAAAAGACTAAGTCATAAATGCACGAATCAGTATTTTCAACCACTAATTCAACAACTCAAGCATGAATTAGGCTAAATATCACTAACCCATAAATAATTAAGACCTAAATTTCAAGACCCATCAAATACCCACACTAGGGTTGAGTTACGGCCCTAGCTATGGGGTTTAGCTACTCATAATAATAGCAGAAATCAAAGATAAAGATGAAATATAATCCATAATATTAAAGTAAAAGATGAAAATCTAAAGTTTGAAGGTAATTCTACAACAAAATTGCCTAAAAAGGGAACACCAACATTTTCACGTGCTCAGCTAAACAAAATTAACCTAAAATTGTCAAAAGGGTCTATTTATACTAAGCTGAAATTTTCGGACAAAAATACCCCTGCGGAGGTTTCGCGAACGTGTAATTCTGTCCGCGCTTGGGCTTTCACGGCTGCGTAATATTGAGCGCGGTCCGTGTTTCTTCACATCTGAACCTGAGCTGGATCTTGTTTCGCGGGCTGCGTATGTTCAACCGCGTCCGCGTGAGATTCATTCGCGGCCGCGTAATTTGGACACGGACCGCTTTCTTTATTTAAGCCTAAATTGCAAAGTCTCTAAACCTCGACAAACGCTCTCAGCGGAATTTCAACCGCGGTCGCGCTAGTGATTTCGCGGCTGCCTCTTTCTGGCGCGGTCAGCGTTTGTTTTTGTGCTCAAAACAGCCTCTCTAAATCTCTATTTCGCAGGCCGCGTAATAATGGCCACCTTAGGGTTAACAATTTCGCGGCCTCCCTTTTCTATCGTGGTCCGCGTTCCACAGTATTGGTCCAGACTTGGTTTTTGTTCAAGTTTGACTCCTTTATGAGTTGGTTATGGCTTCTTTTGCTTATTTCGAACAAAACCCTACAAGCAAGCACATTAAGTTAGTTTTTGGGAATACCTTCATCCATTTTTTGCCCAAAACCTAAGTAAAAGAGAGAAAATAATAGGCTAAAATCTCTACTTATCAACTCCCCCAAACTTAAGCTTTTGCTTGTCCTCAAGCAAACAAGGTAATTCCCACCTCCACAAGAAAAAGAAAAGGATATTTCAGTTGTCCTAAGGTGACTTCATCAAACATCAATTGGGACTAACAATGACCCTCAACACAAAGGCATTATCAACAACATCATGTTACGAACTTTTGAGTTCTATAGTTCTAACGTGATACAAGAGCATCAAGAGTTGACTCAATTCATCAAGGAAGTTCGCTCTCTTATGTAGGTCATTGTGGATCCCAAACTCCTCCTCCTCTACTCTTCTTTAGCAAATCTCACTTTTTTAGAATGCAACATGCAAGTCAAGGATTGTGAAGAAGTGCGCTTATCAATCTCAAAAGAATGTCACAAGTCCGGCTTTAAGTACCATAAGCTTTCCCCTTATGTAACTCGCCACTAATGTAAGCTCACTCAACTTGAAATCATATAGGGCTTTAGCGGGGATGTAATGAATGATTTTGGATCAAGGTAGAGCATAATGAACTATGATGGTTTCATCTTTCCTTAGGAACTCCATTTTCGCATTTTGGCTCATACTTTCGTGACTCTTCGAGTCATTTTATTCTTCCTAAGGGGAATTAGAGAGACACATTGTCACTCTTTCTTCTTCTTGACAATCATTTTTCTCCTTTTTTCATCATTCCATGCCTTTCAACATTGCATTCTTTGAATCCCTTCAACCTTTACTTTCTTTTTTATCTATGTATTTTTGACTTTTCTTCCTTTTCTTTGCCTTTCCTTTTCACTAATTCTTTTCCTTCTTTGAACCTTTCAGCACTTTGAAATTCTTCGTCTCTCCCCCAAACTTATGATCTTGCCAATTCGTTCATCATGAATGCTAAGGAAAGATTGGGTGCCAAGAGAGGGTCATTATAAAAGGGATAAAGGCTTGTAATGTAGCTATTGAATGAAAAAGGCTTAAGCTCAAAGGAGTTGACAAGGGATATCAAATTGGTAGGCTACGGAAGCTTTCAAAGTTCAAATGGGACCAAGGAGAGCCTACAATCACTTCTCAAGTCGAGCTACACTTAGAATTTCGCCTAGACAAACATTCAGGGCAAGTTCTAGACTTATTGGCACGAGACTTGGACTTGCAATTAAATACCTCACCTCTCAAGCTAATGAATTCGTTAAAGAGGATAGAATCGAGGGCCCAAAACAACCCTAGCTAAGATTGAAAATCACTGATGGCTTAAAGAAACCACTTGATGATAGTTTTATTGAACTCAAGAGTCTAAAGGTCACAACCAGAGCTATTCTTTGCTTATCAACTTGAACCATGAGGTCCAGGGTAAAGGTGTTAGTACCAAGTGAAGCCTACTTGAACCACTTTTATTCATTACTACTATATATCAAATCAAAAAAGAAAAATCGATTCAATGCCTTAAGAAGGTTGTCACGCCACCCATCGTTGGGAAGAGCCACCCGGTTTACACAACATCCACCTTTGGAAAAAACCGTGGCATTAATAAAACCAAAGGCTTATTGATCACAAAAAATGTAAAAAGAATCTACTAAAGAAAATAAGAAGCTAAGCTATTAAGGAAAATTACAAAAGAAGTTATGAAGTAAACTACGGGAAGTAAAATGAATATGTACAATAATGGGGGAAAACGAATATATACAAAATGGAAACGAATATATACATGAAATGGTAAAGTTATATACATACTAAAAGTGAAAAATAACGAAAGTGAAAATAACGATAAGTAAAAATAAAGGAAAATAGTATCATAGTTATTACATACCAGTCATCAAATCAAAATAAGACCACCACCCCACCCCTCCCCCCCCAAATAAAGGACAACATTGTCCTCAATGCTAGTAGCAAAAATAAAATCAGGGAAGGGTTAGAGATTAAGGAAAACTCCCTATGTGGTCTCTGTCTGCATGGGGTCAGGCTCACTAGTGGTGACCTCGGACTACATAGGATCATCAGCTCCCTCCGGGTCCTCCAACTATATCTCTAGCCCTATGACTAGGCCACCACAAATCCTCTCGCTGGCTCTCTATCAGCCTCATGCTCTAATGCCTGGGCTGTCTGTGCTGCTGGAGCAGTCTCCTCCATAACTAGGTCAAGTGGGATATCTCCGGCAGATGTGAACTTTTGTACCTCCTTCTCCAGCTACCCTACTGAATCTTTTGAAGCCTGAGTCTTCCTCATCTTCCTGACCTGCTTTCCCAGCTCTTTTATCTCCTTGCCATGGGAATCCAAGGTCTCAAAGATATTCTTTTGGTTGTCCAGGAGTTGCTTCAATGAATCCTCCACTAATGGAGGTAACTGAAGTTGTGTTGGGGCTGCATGTGCTGCGACTACACTGGATAAAACAGACAACTTTGATGTAGTTGCCTGCATCCAGTTGTTGATATTAGAGAGAGTCTAAGTACCCCGCAGTGCAGTCTGCGGGTATGCGAAAGATGAGGGCACAAATAACGGGGATGTGATAGATGGCCCGGATGAGGGAGGAGGCATAACAGCCGAAGAACCCTACGCTATGGAAGGCTAGGGCCTAGTGGACACTACCCTTGGCTCTTCAGACTGGCCAGTGGAGGTAGTGGCTTTGCCTTTGGACTTCAGGTTGTCTGCTTCCTGAAGGCTATACCAAGAGAAGGGCCTCTTCGGCTTCACCTTCGTGTCAAAGTGTCTCCCCTCAACCCCCTGGTCCTCTAGGTACATAGTGATGAAATTGGGGTAAGGGTGGGATATTTCTTCCTTCCTAGTTGCCTTGGATATGTTCTGGGCCATGAGGTTCCCCACATTTATTGGGTACCCCGCCATAATAGAAGCTATGAGAATCACTCTTGAGTCTGGAATGTCACTGCCATGCTGGGACGGGTCAAGGTGGTTGCAGACAAAGTTGCACCACCCTTTGGCTTCAAAGCTAAGGGTGTTTCTGGAAATTGAGACTCCAGGTGTATGTCAGGCCGGTGTTGTCCCTGGGATGGCTATCACCTCTGCTAGCCATGGCCGGACAGCTTCATCTAATGCCAACTTCTGTACGTATAGAGTTGCATCCACATCATCAATCCCGGCATATGTATTCAATGTTTTGCCATCGAACTAGATCTTCTTATTTCGTACCTTAGTAACATAGGTGCCTTTTTTGATGTGGGAAACACTGGCGTAGAATTCCTTGACTAGGTACTCATTTGCTTCCGGCAACTTGCTAGTGAAGAATTTCCACCCCATTCTTTCATCAAATTGTCTCTTCACATTCGGGTGGTGAGGGAGAAGGTCTCTTTCTATGAATTGTCACTCAAGGGTGAGCGACCTTTGTGGCCACCATTCCCGGAATTTGTGGTAGGACTTCTCACTCCCGAACCTATCTTGCCACACTGCTGGCTTTCTTGAACTAATCAACCCCCTCTAATGGGTATCACCTCTTCTCTCATCATCCGAGACCTCTTCATCATCTACATTGATAGGAGCAGCTGTTGATGTCGGAGTTGCTGTCGGTGGTGAAGATGGTGCAGAAGTCATACTATCTCCATTTGAGCCATCAGACGACTCAGATGAGGAAGTGGGTTGATTGACGAGGCGGATAGGTTGAGATTGAGCCTCAGGTTGTTGTGCAGAGTCTCCCTAGGAAATCTACCGGGGGTATTCACTAGTGTCCGAGGAGTCAGCCACCAAAAATTGATCGTTGCCAAACCTACACTACTATAGAGTAGCGAGGATGGTCGATGCAGTATTACCCAACAAGGTCAGGATCGATTTCCATAGGGAGTTAAATGATTTGGAGTTAGGTATCTAACTAATCTAAGTGCATGTGTTTTTCCTAATTGCACTTCCAAACATTGTTGTGATTGATTCTACTTTTAATTCTATACTATAGTATGTTAAGAGTAAGTTAAGTACAATATTTTTTGTGATAACTTTCAAGTGTTTAAAAGGCACTAGGGTAGTGACTTCTACCTAGGTGGATATCCAACGGGTATCGAGAATCTAGGGCAAGCTTGTTTTGATTGGGTTCGTGATATAACCATCACACACAAGTACTCACTATATACCTCTCGGTAGTTTGAGTGAATTTTGGCTTTCTCAATTCCAAATGGGTGCTCATGCAATACAAGTGATATTAGTTCAAGTCGGGTATTACTATCTCTAGGTTTTACCCTTTAATTGGGGCTATCAATCTCTTGAGTTCACCCCAATTCCTTGTTATCCCAATTTACCTAGACTTATCCTCTCTTTCTCAAGAAGAGTCTAAGTCATAAAGGCACGAATCAGTATTTTCAACCACTAATTCAACAATTCAAGCATGAATTAGGCTAAATATCACTAACCATAAACAATTAAGCCCTAAATTTCAAGACCCATCAAATACCCACACTACGGTTGGGTCACAGCCCTAGCTATGGGATTTAGCTACTCATAATAACAGCAGAAATCAAAGATGAAGATGAAATATAATCCATAATATTAAAGTAAAAGATGAAATCTAAAGTTTGAAGGTAAATCTACTATAAAATTGCCTAAAAAGGGAACACCAGCGTTTTCACGTGCTCGGCTAAACAAAACTTAACCTAAAATTGTCAAAAAGGTTTATTTATGCTAAGCTGAAATTTTCGGACAAAAATACCCCTGTGGAGGTTTCACGGACGCGTAATTCTGACAGCGTCCGCTATTGATACCTAATTTTTCCTCAAACTATTTTAAAATTTGCATATATAACTTCAAAATCACTCTTTATAATAACTAATAGTTTCCATAATTTTTCATATTTTTATTAAATTCTTGTCCAATTTATTCAGTATTTTTATATTCAATAATTATTCATAAAGTATATTATAAATAATTTTCAAAATATTTCCCAGCTCGATATATCATTTTTTTAATCTTATTAGTATTTAATTATTTCACAAATTAGCCAATTTGGCATTATTTGACCATAATTATAATAAATTTGTAATTATAGCCTAGTTATACATTTTATGCCATTTAAATCAATAATTATTCATTTTATATATTTCCTATATTAATTAATTACCTTAATTTCACCTATTTAGCCTTAATTTCAGTTTATATGATTATTAGCTATTGTTATCAATTATTTATCTAAATTTTAATGGGTATTTAACAAATAGCCATTCTTTATTTAAATCCCAGCCTAACTAATCCTAGTCACTAACCCAATTAAACTAGCCCAGATCCACAAACCCAATACAATATCCTACCCGTCTCAACCCTAGACCAATTTGCGTCGTTGATCAAATTAGATCAACGGCCCAGATTTTTGTTACCTTAATTAACCTAGACTAACTCCCCTGGCCCCTCTCATTCTCACCGGTCCCTCATCTCTCAACTCTCTTTCTCTCTCTCTAGTCTCTTCTAGAGACTTCCTGTCTCTTCAGATTCTGATGGAACTCTTCATCTTCTTCGGCCATCCCTTCGCCGGAAACCTCGAAACCTTCACCACCCTCTACCTCTTATGGTTCCTTATGCCAGTAATGTCATCCATAAGGCCCTCGAGGGGAGAGGACCCGTCTGTTCATACCCATGGTGTTCTTGCTTACCCCAAGCCTCCAAGGCTTTGATTTCGAGTGAGGTATGTGACCTTTGAGGCTGAGCCAGTGACATTTGAGGTTCTTCTCATCTTCTCTGAGGTTTTCTTTGAAACCCTAAGGTTTGAAACTTTTGATTCCTTCAGATCTACAATAGATATATGCATATTACGAGTTATTATGATGTTTCCTTTAAAGATCTTCTATTTTTTCTAAACGGTTCTTCACTTTTAACTAGGGTTCTGAAAACTTTTTTCAAAATGGTTTTCTTTGTTGATTCTTAACACTATCTCATGATTTTCCCTCATATTTTTTATTATTGAAACCTTTTCCTTGTGGTGTGGTCAGTACATGTGTTCGATTGTCACGAATGGCTTGAATTTGTGGTGATATTACTCTGTTTTTCTATTATGGTTTATGACTCTTCGTCTCTCTTGTGTGTATCATGTCTACTCTGTTGATATCTGTGTGAAACCCTAATTTTTAGACATAAAACCCTGAAAACTACTGGTTTGCATACGTGTTTGAATATGTGCTTATGTTTCATTGATCTTTACCCTATGTTGTTTGTCTTTGATTCTTCTTGCCTCCCTGACTCACATGATTCCTAATTTCATATACTAGGGTTTCTGTGTTCTTGCTTAACAACCGTGTTGTTTCAAGTTGATTCTCTTCAAGTAATATTATGCTTGCTCGAGTCCTTAATTCTGTGTTATTTGTCACTCAATTATTGCCTGACTTATAGCTTTACTTATAATGTGGTCGTTCTTGCTATATATAAGAGTCTATATTCTCTAGTTGTTTGAATTTCTGATTCACAATGATTCGAAAATCCCTACTGATCTCTCATGAGATATTCTTCTGAATTCCAACCCCTAACTTGTTTTTCTTACCTTGATTTGTTACTGTGATTGATATTGCTTCCTTAATTGCTTGCTTGATTTGGTCTGAAATTATTTTCTTACATGTCCTATGCATGGTAACTTTCCTTAATTATGCTTACCTACTAGCCTCTTGAGTTCAACCTTCAATTAAGGGATACTTAATTGCTTGTCATGAACACTGGTTTACCTCCTTTCCTTACCGTTTGAATAACCCCTTAATTCAAGGGAGTACTTGGGCTGGTTATGCCCTGATTGGTTCCCAGTCCCTTAATTATGGCTAATTTGATTCCTACCCTTATTTTCACCTAGTTTCAAACTATATATATACTCTATTCATTCCATGACAGACACACACATAGACACGAACTAATATGTTCAACTCTCTCTCTCACACAATTAAAAAAACTCTCTGCTCTCTCTTTCTTTTGTGCTAGTTGCTACTATTCTAAGTTAGCCGGCTGCAAGCCAAGGCTAACTATTGTGCATCTCCTACTTCCTATTTGTGTTATTGCTTTCTTCACTTCACTGGTATGTTCTAATTCAGATTTCCGTTCTCAAACCAACATGTTTTTATTACTGTTGCAATTCACTGTGTTTCTAATTTGCTTTTACTTATTATTTTGTTGTTCAACATGTAACTAGGATCCTGAACTCCCCTCTGCCTGTTAAGTTTATGCTTTACTTGTCCATGACCAGCATGTTTCTGTATACTTAGAACCTGCTTCTTATGTGAATCTCCATGCCTATGACTGGTACATTAGTTTAATCATGGTCTTAATTGTTTGGTGTTAATTTAATCCAGTATTTTACTATACCCCTGATCCTGTGAACCCTTAGGAGCTTCTGGTTGCATGTCTATATGTGTTTCTGCCTGTTACATGTTTGCCCTCACATGCTCTGTATTTGTCACCCAAATCCCATTACCCCTGCTAGTGATTGTTGGACTATCCGTCGTCCTTAGTGTGGTGTTGAACTTCTATTCCAATCAGGTTTCCCTCTTCAAAATTGTTTTTCTTACTTACCCTTTATCAAAATTGTTTTTTTACTTAAACCTTTTTAAAAATAAAAAGCACTCTCACATATACTCTTAGAAGTCTAGGTTCTTCCCCTTCTGTGTGAGCATTGCCTTGGGACCCTTGAGCTCCCTCTGAACTTTGTCACACAGAGGCTGGCCATTCCACACTGCACTTGCTCTATTTTGGCTATGAAATTTGGGTGTGAGCACTGCCCGGGAACCCTTTAGGTCCTTAGGGAACTCTGACACACCCGAATTATGAGAAGGTTGTGAAATAATTCCCTGCCATTGAGGACCCGGAGACTTGAGTTTATTCTGTAGGCTCCCTATAGTTAACTTCTTATTTTTCTTCTATTTCAGTTGTGTAATTCATATTCAATGGTTTGTACTAATTAATTGTAAACAACTCTGGGGTCGGATAGTGAAAATGGATGGGTGATATGCATGTTGTAGTATAATTAAGTGTAGAGACCATGCTTCTAGGTTTATTTTCTCTATGCGCAATAGCAGCCATGTTTAGGTACACCATGTCATGCATTATATATCATGCTACTTAGGATCTATGTGTATTCAACATCTCATCTACGCTTAGAAATCCTGCCTATAGGATAAATAATAAAATAAGTTGCAATTGCGTGATTCTGCCCATGTTCTGAAACTTCACTAGAAGTACTGTCCTAGGATAAATAAACTACAATCATGTCTCATCATGCTATACACGTAGAGATCCTGTTCTAGGGAAACAACCATTAAAGATATATCCCCTATGTATTCCTGAAATTGTGCATGATGTTGTGATTCTATGTGCATTTAGAAATCCTATTTAAGTTATTATGCATCATGTTGCATTAGATATCATGCTATAGGATCGTATCTATTTAACTGCACTTAGTCTAAATACAGAACAGTCCCCTGTTCTAAGCAACTGGTAATTAGTCCTTGCACATCTTCAACACCTAGAATTACATGTTATTAGCTATAAACAACCTGGAGTCGTTAACAAATCTGAATAATTGTTTCATGTTATCCTACACCTAGGCGAGCCTTAGGTAATTAACTTTAAAAAAATAAAATCAGAACTGTTTTTTGTTATCATGTTTAATTGTCAGCATGCTTAAAACCAGTAGGCAAGCCTGATTAAGACTTCCTCTCTGAGTTATGCAATAAATTTATCTTTGTGTTATCACCTAGATACCATTCTTTAGGATTATGAATTAATATGGACTTTAGTTGTGTATGAGACACGTTGCTTGTGTGTACTGTGTGTGGGGGAATACTTGAGCCTTTATCTGTTTTCTATGCTTTCCTTTATCTGCAGTCCTACTTGTTTTGTTATCTGTCGCCCTAGAATTTTACCTTTAAAACCTGAGGGACTGCCTAGCACCTCCCTTTAGGATAGGAGTCCTAATTTCTTCCGGGATTGATAGGAAGGGACGAGTAACAGCATGCAATAGAGGTCGACACCAACACTCGATTTAGTTACTCTCATGGGTTGGGAAAGGGTAGAATATGGATATGATGATTGGTGCGCTAATACCATGTGTATCCCCTCTTTGAGGAGTGATTACCGAGTATTGCATTCATGTGATCCATATTATTATAAACCTAAGACACCTTTTATATGCTTAGCTCGTAATCCTTTTCAAAGTCTAACCTTTTTTCTATTTTCAAACATCTGCATGCTTAAGACTTAAATCCCCTCTTATTTGAGACTTTACTTGTTATTTGCTAATTGTACAAATTCACGACACCACTTGGCCGGGAACCACACTTGTGGATCCTGAGGGGTGCCTAACACCTTCCCCTTAGGATTATTTCAAGCCCTTACCCAATCTCTGGTGAGTTTCGTGGTTGTAATTGGACCCCTTAGGTGCCATACGCACCGTTAAAATCGTTAGGTGGCGACTCTTCAAAATATGCAAGCCCCTTTCCCAAAAGGAACGAGTTTTCCCAACCAATGTCATAAACCCGATCTCCGTGAGGAAAAAAGGGGGCGCGACAGCATGGCGACTCTGCTGGGGATATCCAGGCTTTTACCATTTCAAATTGTTTCGTGAATTTGTGCCTTTTAAATACTTGCACCCTTTTCCTATTCCCTTTACATGCAATTAATTGTTTACTTCGGGTATTTACTTTTCTTCAAAAATGAAATTGACATGTCTCTTTGTTTTCTTTTGTAACTGCTTTAAATCATTACTACCGTTTTACCGCTTTCTTTAACGTGCAAATATGTGACAACTTGTTTTGATACTCATTATTGCATAATCATGCTCAACATTCATACTCCACTCGTGCCAAATAAAATACTATAGCAACGCTTGATGAGTGGTTGCGCTCTTCCTATATTATTACCCACTAAATTCGGAAAGGCTTACTTGCGGTAAAACTAGTCGATTAGCGGTGCAGTCGACGGTTCCGTGCCTTTCCCCCTTGAGTTGTCCGCTCAAAGGTACCAGTCGAAAACCCCATAGAAACCTTACTCTGTTGCACTATTGCATGCATCATGGTCAAACCTAGTCGAGCTAAAGTGTCGTCCGCACGATAGCTTTTAAGATAGCCTTATCAAAAATTCCACCGGGTTTCCCTAAACCCAAACGCACGCCCTCATGTTCTGTGCATTTACTTGGAGAACTAAATACTTCCTGCTAATTATTGACGATAATAGTCGAGTCCGGTGAGGTAAGGGCCTAACCTTATTTGCCTTGCAGAAAAAATGAGGCATGAAGTCCCAGATTCGGCATGGTCTCCAACATCCACCCAAAACTGTCGAGTTGGTGGGAGGATCTGCACTCTAGCGACAAAGCTATCGTCAATAAACACTTGGGTAACCTACCATCTCTCCTTGAAATCCATCCTAACAAAATGATAGTGGAGGCTACTACACTGTTCTGGGATCGTGAAAGGTTCGTGTTCCGCTTTGGGAACATCGAAATGGCGCATTTGATAAAAGAGATAGGAGGTATGGCTAACCTAGTATGGGAAAATCCAGGGTTGTTGATGCCTGAGAACCGCACAGGAAAAAGTTTCCTCAAAATGATGGGTCTGAAAAAGGACGTGGAATTCGTATGTTTGGAGGATTCGTACATTCCTTTTGACTACTTGTACGAAAGGTATGGCTACAGCAAATCATATCGTACCTACCATGACGAGTTTTCTATCACCTCTATGGGACACGTCCATCGCCGAGTGTTCGTGTTTATGGTTTGCTTTTTGGGTTTGATCGTGTTCCCGGTGAAGAAGGAAAGGATCTATACCAGGCTAGCCATGGTAACTAAGACCATAATGGAAGGGGTAAATGGGCAAGACTTCAGCATTGTGCCCATGATCGTTGCAGACACATATCGGGGCTTAGAAAGGTGTCAACAAGGAGCAAAGCATTTCGAAGGTTGCAATTTATTACTTCAACTCTGGCTCATGGAACATCTCCAGAGAGGCAAATACCGACAGGACATTCACCGTAGAATGTGGGCTGACCACATTGCTTTCCATCACCCAAAGCGAATTAATTATATCCCCGACATGTTCGCTCAGCCTAAAAATGCCGAGGGATGGGTTGAGCTTTTTGATAACTTGACTGAAGAGCAGGTTCAATGGATGTTTGAATGGTTTCTGACGGATGAGTTCATCATTCGATCCCGAGATGCATCATTTCTGATAATGATTGGTCTAAGGGGGACATACCTTTACGTCCCTCTTCGAGTTATGAGGCAAGTAGGAAGGAAGCAAGTCATCCCTAGGGTCGAGAAGATGAGCCATCTTCGAGATGCATTCAAAATAATGACAGTCCTCACAAGTTCCAAGANTAGATGAAAGGGTCGAGGCACAAGTCAAATACAACCAGCTGCGCAAAAGGATCCGGGAAAATGAGGATGACCACCACAAGATACATGAGTCCAACAAGAAACTGATTGAGGAATGGAAGGACATGGCTATCAACGCCAACAAAAGGCTGGGGTACTTGGAACGAGGTATAGTCGAGCTGGAAGAAAAGTTCATCAAAAGAGTTGAAGATTGTCAAAAGGCTGAGGGAGCTGCAGGGGGATACCTAGCCAGAACCTACCTGTTGCTGGGACTTCGCGAGCTGGGAAAACTGTACAAGGAAAGCAAGAATGCCGAGTCTGGGGAAGGTCCTTCTGGGACCAAGTAGATAGGAGTGTCTTTATTTTTCCATCAATGTAATAAGGCCAACGGCCATTAATGACCTTTATTTTTCGTCTATCGTTTTGGGATCTGTCTATTTTGNTAATAAGGCCAATGGCCATTAGTGACTTTTATTTTTCGTCTATCGTTTTGGGATTTGTCTATTTTGCTTATCAATAAAATGAGGCATTTAGCGTTTTAAGTTCTCCAAATCAATTTGTCGCTAGGCCTACCTCGGTCACAAAGAGGTTCCCAACTTTGGACGCGCTTTACATTTCCGCATTATGTGTTTAAATACCGCAATATTCTTTTCATAATCCTCACTGACTTGGTTACCTTTTGTTTTTATTTTTCTTTCTTACTCCCCTCCCCAAAGGTTAGTTCGTGCATTCTGGCATCATCAGCCTATCGCACCAGATCCAAGGGCCCTCCACCTACTCCTCCTCCTAGTCCTCCTAAGGGCAAAGACAAAGGCAAAAGTAAGATGGAAGAGTCCAGCGGCACCAGAAAGGAGAATATGATTGAACGGGTAGAGGCCACTGATGGCCGAGGTATTCAGGTCTTGCATGAGAACATGTCACCACTTGAACAAAAATTGTTGAAGTTTCAGGAAGAACTCGATCAAGTACGGAATCTGGCCAACTTGTCATTTTCCCTCAACGTCCCCAACGTCAACCTTCTGAATGCTCAAAACCCCTCACCTCCACAAAATATCCCAAGACAGCAAAATCATCCCGCACCTCACCATCACGCCACTCCCCCAAAGAACCAAACTCTCCTGACGCAGTGCAATGCTTTTTACACCTCAAACAACACTCCACTACTCACCCCAGAACCTCAAAACCTCACAAAGGACCATTTCCACACCTATAATAGTCTCATCTATGTGAAAACCGTGACCCACTCAATTTCGCCTATCCCACAGGCATCCGAGTCTAACGAAAAGGACTTACTTATCAGGAACATGGCCGAGGAGCTTAGGAAACTGACCAGCCGAGTCCAGGGTGTTGAAGGAACCAAGGGAATTGAAGGGTTGAATTATGAAGACCTTTGTATCCAACCTGATGTCGAACTGCCCGAGGGGTACAAACCTCCAAAGTTCCTTACACTATCCTGATATAACAATTGTGACTCAGTCATGTTTCCTACTTGTTGTTATTTTCACTGTTATCACACGGTTTTCAAACTCTGAGAAGTATTTTGGGCTGAGTCCCGTGATTTGAGATGAATTGCCCGAGTGGCTTGTCAGGATGTCTGACTCAGGCCGAGATCCGAGTATGTGAGGATAGTTATGGATCAGGCTGCACATCGCAACAATAGATATGTTATATATTACATGTAGATCGGGCTGCACGCCGCAGCAATACATATTATTGTAACGATCCCAATCCTAACAGGTCGTGACGCAGCCTATCGTGGAACTAGGCTAGCCAACCATCACCTAATTACCCATCATTTCTATTATAATATTTCAATAATCAATAACAAGCAACAACAAAGCATAAAATAATTTCTTTAAGTCTTTACGCCCTCATAATAATCTAACATTCTAAACAACTCTCCCAAGACAGGAATCAATGATCATGGGCATCTAAGATATAAACTAACTCTACTAATGTCTTAATAAATGTCTATGAATAAAATACTAATACAATAGGAAGAAGGGAAATGAAAAAGCTGCGGACGCTGGACAGCTACCTCGAAATCCCGTAAGCTGCTGAATACGAGACAGCTACTGCTCCGAACTGGTACCTGGATCTGTGCATAGAGGCACAGGGAGTAATGATGAGTACGCCAACTCAGTAGTAATGAAAATAAATCACAATCTGAGAAATACGAAACACACAGCACAGATACACCAATTCCCAAAAACAGTAAAACACCAAGTCACCATAAAATATTCATCAAATACATAAGTTCGAAAACCAATTTCCAAAAATCCTTTGAAACAAGTATAATTTCAATATATCTCAGTAAAACTCTCAGTAAAATCAGTTTGAAAAACGAAGTGAATCACAGTCAAAAACTCAGTAAAATCATCATAAATCTGCCCCTCGGGCCATAATTATTTCTCGTAATAATTTCCCTTAGCACCTCACCATCAATCAGTATCAGCCCAGCGGGCAACCTCACAATCACTCAATAATAGCCCAGCTGGCAACCTCACAGTCACTCAGTATCAGTCCAGCAGGCAACCTCACAGTCACACAGTATCAGCCCCGCGGGCATCACTCACACTCAGTAGGTACATGCGCTCACTGGGGGGTGTACAGACTTCGGAGGGGCTCCCACAACCCAAGCGCTATAACAAGCCACATCATGGAATAAATCACTCACAATATTGGCCCTTGGCCAACCACATCATGGCATAAATCACTTAGAATATTGGCCCTCGGCCAGCCACTTCATGGCATAAATCACTCAGAATATTGGCCCTCGGCCAGCAACATCATGACATAAATCACTCACAATATTGGCCCTCGGCCTCTCTTGTATCATAACATCCTCACAATATTGGCCCGCAGCCTCACTCAGTCAGACACTCTCAACATACCACTCGGGCCATCATTATACCGGGTTTTCAACCCAAAACACTGTTTCGTTTTTTTTAAAGAAATAATATCAAAATACTCTGAGTGTCAAAACAATTATCAAGAAAAGACTGAGTGAAAATCATAACATATCAAGTGAGGAAAATAGTAAAAACAGCCCCCAAGGGGTAAACAGGCCGGCACTAGGCCCCAAACATGGCTTGCAGCCCAAATTATATCAGAGTATGTCAATACTATTAAGCATAGGCTTTAAAATCGGGTTCGCAACTCAATAGTTGCCTAAAAATGAATATATTTCTAAATTTCCAATCTTTGCATTCCAAAATTCGTGAAAGAAAGGATGCATAGTCCGGGGTTTCATACCCTCAAGACAGGATTTAAAGACATTACTTACCTCAAACTAGCCTGAAAAGCTACTCTGCAACTCGATTTCCTCTCGAATCAACTTCTGAGTGCTTCAAATCTATAAAGATCATATTTTTACCATCAAATTATGCTAAAGGAATGAATTCCAATCGAAAAGTACCAAATTTAGATCAAAATCCAAATTTAGCCAAAACCCGACCCCCGAGCCCGCGTCTCGGAACTCAACAAATTTTATACCAAATTGTTCTTCGTCATCTCACGAGTCCGTACATATAAAGGATACTAAAATCGCAGTTCGTTTGACCCCTCAAATCGACCCCTAAAGGTCTCATAATATAAAGCCCTAACTCCACCTTTTTCTACTGATTTTCATGAATTTAACACTGATATTATGTTCTTTAATCACCTATAATCGAGTTTTAGGGTCCAAAATAATTACCTCAACGAAGAACACTGACTTCCCCTCTTCAAAATCGCCTCCAAGCTCTTTTCTCGTTCAAAAATGGTGTTAAAAGGTCTAATGGTCGCGGAGGGTTTTAATTTATACTTTCTGCCCAGGGGTTCCACACCTGCGGCCCATTTCTCGCACCTGCGGTCAAATCAACCGCACCTGTGACTTTTCATTAAACGGCCTAACTCCGCACATGCGACTTCGCAGGTGCTGCCCCATATCCGCATCTGCGAACGTTTCCCTGGCTAGCCAATCCTCGCACCTGGGGAGCCTTCTTCCACTCCTGCGGGCCCGCACCTGCGATCAAACATCCGCAGGTGCAGAAACAACAGTGAATTCACACTAGCAGCTGTTTGCTGCAAATTTCCAACTTCGAACTTCCCGTTAACCATTCGAAATCAATCCCGAGCCCCTCGGGACCCCAACCAAATATACCAACATATCATATATGATCATTCAAACCTATTTGCACTCCTGACACACTAAAAATAACATCAAAATCACATCAAATTCAAGCCTAAGAACTTTGAAATTTCTAAAATCCATCAATGACGCCGAAACAATCCAAAACAACTCCGATTGACCTAAAATTTTGCATACATATCCAAAATGACTTTACGAACCTGTTCCAACTGTCGGAATTCCATTCTGACCCCGATAGCCTAATTTCCACTGCCGTCCAGAAATTACCAAAAACTAACTTTCGCCAATTCAAGCCTAATTCTACATCGGTCCTCACAAAAATATTTTGAACACACTCCTAAGTCCCAAATCACCTAACGAAGCTATCCGAACCAAAAAAACCACATTCCGAGGTCGTTTACCCATAAGTCAACTCTCAGTTGACTTTTCCAACTATAAGGTTATTTTTAAAGACTAAATGACTAAATTCTTGCTACAGCCATTCCGATTCGGAGCCTACCCACTCTAACACATCATAAACAGTATAACCAACCTATGACAAGGCAAAAACAGGAATAATAATGAAATTTCTACGGAACGACCGGTCTGGTCGTTACATTCTCCCCCACTTAAATACATGTTTGTCCTCGAACGTGCCTATAGTTGTTCCAAACACCACCAAAATTGTTGTGTAACCTATCATGCACATATTCGGAGGTGAACCCATGTCACTCTACCCCATATAGGTCTAATAGCACAACATAGTTGAAATTTCGAAATAAAATCCTGACCCATAAACCTTAGAACTAAATTTCCACTTCTAAGTCAATTCACAAGATCAAATTTCCACGACTATAAGATGAAATAGTCTGAACACAATGTATCAAGCCATATCCGCAACACAAGATGAAATCACATAATATACCGCGTGACTCAACACTCATAGCGATAACTCCTAATCCCAATCGTTGCTCACAACAACCCAATACCGGTAATTAACCTCTATCAAAGAAAACCTCGCTCAAACACCTTCACATGGTGTCGATGATTAAATAAACATGTAGAAACCAGCAACCATTCGTCCGATCAGCATCAATACCATCCATATCCATAACTTGTGCATCTCGTGCACTCAATAACAACACCCCAAGAGCTCAATTCATAAAATAGAGAAGACTCACACGAGAGGACTATCTTTCCATTACTCTTGTCATTACCACATCATGCTAAAAGCCCGATACACGTCGTGAAACCATATCACACAAATCTGACACCAAGGATCATACCTCTACTTAACTCAGCTGCAAAGCGTGATCCCATCCAACCGCTGGACCACATGAAATACTCCAAGCCACCTAGCTCAAAATCAATAATCATGCGAAATTCGACATCAATTACTCAAAGTGCATTTCCATAAACACGGGGGAAATCGGAAGATACCATGACACCCGAACCAAAAAGAACATAACCAACACGTCTCATTCCTGCAACACACAATTACTTACCTTACTCAAATCTCTCTATAAATCCCCGATAGAACTACACCCTATGCACATATATAACCAATGATCATAACTCCTCAAAACACCGAAATGTAACCCATAGATCACTCCAAAACACGAATAAGCTCAGTGACAATCAAATGGTACATCCCTCAATAATAGAAATTTGGGGTCAACAATTCCGACTCGGTGTAGAACACACACCTATACGGGCCTACCAATAATTATATTCTAAATCAACTCTGGTCATCCACAACAAGTGGATACTCTCCAAAGGTTCAGAATGACTGAATCATGACCTATACTAACACCTGAATGGCTTTGCTCGCATCCTCGTAGTTCACAACTACAAAAATAACTTGTTCATGAAAACTCTCAGTCTCAAAATCCATGAGGCGCACCAATTACCATATATGATCCCAATTCAACCACTCAAATATATAACACGCCCCTAATAAAAACTTTATCATTTCACGAGGGATACCCCTATAATTCCTCTGTGTCACCAAGAAACCTTGAATACCAGCAGTCGATCCAACAAGAGAGTGCCGTAACACCAATGAAACATCCTTATTCAAACACATTTCCTTAAACACATTGTCCTTTATAAATGTATACTCTCATCCAGCCACCCAATTGTGGTATCCTTTACCTAATCATCTGAAATTGCCAATTCTGACCTTCCTTCTAGAACTGAATCGTGACCTCACATATGCCACTCTCCACTATACACAAAATACCGCATATGCCATGCAATCCTATGATAAATATGAGAACTTCATGCTCCCTTCCTAGCCACAAACAACTACGTACCCAACTAGCCAAGAACTTTCCATTTGATCTCATCTAGAAGCAAAATCACTATACATCACATGGCCCTCACGCCAGTAGAAATATACATCTCTAACCGTGGTAGAAACCATCAAGAACTCCCGGATCACATTTGTACAACACCAAACCACCAGGACTGAATCCTTCTACTCAACCAAGCTACGCATGCCACCAATTTCCAAGAGAATAAACACCTGTAACAACTCATTACTTCATAACACCCACATAACTAATCATATCCCTTATCATCCCGATCCGACCTACTACCAAGCTGTCCTATTTATTCAAGTTCCTTCTGACTCACCTTCGAATTGATACCTCCTCTTGCCCTAATACCACAATTCTCAATCCAGACTCACCGCACGAAACCCGAGCGTGAAATATACCGTCTAAGGCTCATAGGCCGCTAAATATCTCTCCAATATCCCCAGATCCATTACCTTCACCTTCCTGATATTGATAAGTAGAATCTAGAATAATGTAAAAATGCTACAAGCCTTGACACCTTCCCCGTAAATCTCAATTCTAGCCCTTCTCACAACTTGAAGATCCACGATCGCTACATATAACCTTGAATCCGTCTGAACCATTCTCGAACGTCATTCACTCTACGCAATTTCAATTACACTAACGAAGTAAACAGAACGACCTGACCCCGCTTGCAATCCACATACTAGGAAAGTAACCCACACATTTAGAGCAACAATCGAACTCATACACTGTACACACTACCCTTTCAACTACAATTTAATCATTCAATAAATTCCATGATCCGTAAGGTACATTACAACCTGTATCGAAGAATTTCCCGTTACTCAAGCCATTCCCAGACTCCACCTCTGCAGGACAATAATTAATTCACCAACATACCTCGAACCGAAACTAATACAACACATAATCGTGTAATCAACTTATCAATAATGAACTCCCCCACTTGGCTCAAAGCCAAGAATCAAGACAAAAAATAACTCACGATGTCCACACATTATCACTGCCACCATACTGTGGTGGGATTCAACTAAATCCTTCATACGCTCCTATGAACCAGACCATCTAACCCTCAACTCATATGCAAATCTCGCATTCACCATTGTAATGGTCATTCCAACTCCCACAAGCAATCTAAACTCAAATTACATCATACATCATGTATTGATAGAGAGAACTTACTACAGATCAACATAAGGGTCACACACCTCAGGACAACCTGCAGGGGATACCCCTGCCTGCTTAACCTCAGAATGATATCTCCCTATACACTTCCGAAAATCATAGTTATCACACAATCATTATACCTTCCTACATTAGAACACAACCACTGCCTGCCCCCAAGACATCCCATTAAGTGGTATAAGAACCAGAAGCTAATTGCAATACCAACACTGGAAATCTTGAGCTTCTGGAAGCTCTACACACACTCGTCTGACCACATGGATACCCTCACTGGACACCACGTGTCCTAATAATGCTACTGAACTGAGCCAAAAATTCACATTTGGAGAACTTTGCACAAGGCTTCTCCTCCCTATATCCTTGTAATACCATCATCAAATGCCGAGTATGCTACCACTGGCTACGTGAGTACGTCAGGGTATCGTTAATAAATACATTAAAAAAATTATGACACGAATGAATACACCGTGAATCAAGTACATAAACGTTGTTGGGGCATTGGTCAGCTCAAAAGACATCACAGGAACTCAGAACATAACAGGAAAACCCACTTCACTCCACAACTAAACTACACGAGAGGTCCTTCAATACTAATAACTCGAAACCATATTCTAACTCAATACAGAAGTCAAATAATCAATGGTTCTTGACACATCTCCCGCCAAGTCATATTGGTCACAATCAACAACCTGAATACATCTAACTATTCGATCACACTCACCATGTAGTTATCTAGTCACAAAGTTCCATCAATAAGGACACAAACAGAAATATAAGTCCCCCAACACATGTGCTCACCCAATTGAAATCTCAACACTCAAGCCACAGACAAATCTGGACTTAAGTCCTTCCGACTGACCCATTATTCCATGTTAAAAATCACTTCTCATCCATGGAAGTCACAAGCGGACGACACACAACTGATACTAAGCGCTCGTGTGCGCATTCGAATACATGAAAGGAATTCAAGGAGTTACGCTTTTGGATGAATAAAATGGATTCGCACGACAAGAATTCAAGAATGTGGAAATTTTTCCTAAGGCTTCTACAGCCTCTCAAAGATAAGTACAGATGTCTCTGTACCGATCCGCAAGACTCTACTAAACCTGCTCATGACCGTTGAGTCCTATGAAACCTAGAGCTCTGATACCAACTTGTCACGACCCCAAATCCTAACAGATCGTGATGGCGCCTATCGTGGAACTAGGCTAGTCAACCATCACCTAATTACCCATCCGTTCTATTATAATGTTTCAATAATCAATAACAAGCAACAACAAAGCATAAAATAATTTCTTTAAGTCTTTACGCCCCCATAATAATCTAACATTCTAAACAACTCTCCCAAGACTGGAGTCAATGATCATTAGCATATAAGATATAAACTAACTCTACTAATGTATTAATAAATTTATATGAATCAAATACTAATACTATATGAAGAAGGGAAATGAAGAAGCTCAGACGCTGGACAGCTACCTCAAAATCTCGTAAGCTGCTGAATACGAACGAAGACAGCTACTGCTCCGAACCGGTACCTGGATCTGTGCACAGAGGCACATGGAGTAATGATGAGTACGCCAACTCAGTAATAATGAAAATAAATCACAGTCTGAGAAATACGAAACACACAGCACAGATACACCAATTCCCAAAAACAGTAAAACACCAAGTCACCATAAAGTATTCATCAAATACATAAGTTCGAAAACCAATTTCTAGAAATCCTTAAAAACAAGTATAATTTCAATATATCTCAGTAAAACTCTCAGTAAAAATCAGTTATAAAAATGAAGTGAATCACAGTCAAAAACTCAGTAAAATCATCATAAATCTGCCCCTCGGGCCATAATTATTTCTCGTAACAATTTCCCTCAGCACCTCACCATCAATCAGTATCAGCCTAGCGGGAAACCTCACAGTCACTCAGTATTAGCCCAGCAGGCAACCTCATAATCACTCAATATCACCCAGCAGGCAACCTCACAGTCACTCAGTATCAGCCCCGCGGGCATCACTCGCACCCAGTAGATACTTGCGCTCACTAAGGGTGTACAGACTCCGGAGGGGCTCCTACAGCCCAAGCGCTATAACAAGACACATCATGGCATAAATCACTCACAAAATTGGCCCTCGGCCAGCCACATCATGGCATCAACCACTCACAATATTGGCCCTCAGCCAACCACATAATGGCATCAATCACTCACAATATTGGCCCTCGGTCAGCCATATCATGGCATAAATCACTCAGAATATTGGCCCTCGGCCAGCCAGATCATGGAATAAATCACTCACAATATTGTCCCTCGGCCTCTCTCCTATCATAACATCCTCACAAAATTGGCTCGCAGCCTCACTCAGTCAAACACTCTCAACATGCTACTCGAGCCATCATTATACCGGGTTCTCGACCCAAAACAGTGTTTCGTTTTTTTTCAAGAAATAATATCAAAATACTCTGAGTGTCAAAAATTATCAAGAAAATACTGAGTGAAAATCATAACATATCAAGTGAGGAAAATAGTAAAAATAACCCCCAAGGGGTAAACAGTTTGGATATAGGCCCCAAACATGGCTTGCAGCCCAAATTATATCAAAGTATATCAATACTATTAAGCATATGCTTTAAAATCGGGTTCGCAACTCAATAGTTGCCTAAAAAGGAATATATTTCCAAATTTCCAATCTTTGCATTCCAAAATCCGTGAAAGGATGCGTAGTCCGGTGTTTCATACCCTCAGGACAGGATTTAAAGACATTACTTACCTCAATCTAGCCCGAAAAGCTACTCTGCAAACCGCTTGCCTCTCGAATCAACTTCCGAGCGCTTCAAATGTATAAAGATCAGAATTTTATCATCAAATTATGCTAAAGGAATGAATTCCAATCGAAAAGTACCAAATTTAGCTCAAAACCCGAATTTAGCCAAACCTCGACCCCCGGGCCCGCATCTCGGAACTCGACAAATTTTATACCAAAATGTTGTTCATCATCTCACGAGTCCGTACATATAAATAATGCTAAAATCAGAGTTCGTTTGACCCCTCAAATCGACCGCTAAAGGTCTCATAATCTAAAGCCCTAACTCCACCTTTTTCTACTGATTTTTATGAATTTAACACTGATATTATGTTCCTTAATCACCTATAATCAAGTTTTAGGGTCCAAAATACATACCTCAATGAAGAACACTGACTTCCCTTCTTCAAAATCGCCTCCAAGCTCTTTTCCCGTTCAAAAATGGTATTAAAAGGTCTAATGGTCGCGGAGGGTTTTAACTTATACTTTCTGCCCAGGGGTTCCGCACCTGCGGCTCATATCTCACACCTGCGGGACCACACCTGCGGTCAAAATCAGCCACACCTGTGACTTTTCATTAAACGGCCTAACTCCGCACCTGCACTCACATTCCGCACATGCAACTCACATTCCTGCGACTTCACAGTTGCGGCCCCTTATCCGCATCTGCGAACTTTTCCCTGGCTGGCCAATCCTCGCACCTGCGGAGCCTTCTTCCTCTCCTGCGGGCCCTCACCTACGATCAAACATCTGCAGGTGCGGAAACAACAGTGAATTCACACAAGCAGTTGTTTGCTGCAAATTTCCAACTCCGAACTTCCCGTTAACCATCCGAAATCAATCCCAAGCCCCTCGGGACCCCAACCAAATATACCAACCTATCATATATGATCATTCAAACTTAGTTGCACTCTCGAAAAACTAAAAATAATATCAAAACACCAAAATCACATCAAATTCAAGCCTAAGAAATTTGAAATTTCTAAAATCCACCAATGATGCTGAAACTATCCAAAACAACTCCGATTGGACTGAAATTTTGCAGACAAATCCAAAATGACTTTACGAACCTATTCCAACTGTCGGAATTCCATTCCGACTGTGATAGCCTAATTTCCATTGCCGACCGAAAATTACCAAAAACTAACTTTCGCCAATTCAAGCCTAATTCTACACTGGTCCTCACAAAAATATTTCGAACACACTCCTAAGACCCAAATCACCTAACGAAGCTATACAAACCAAAAAATCCGCATTCTGAGTTTATTTACCAATAAGTCAACTCTCAGCTGACTTTTCCAACTATAAGGCTATTTTTAAAGACTAAATAACTAAATTCTTGCTACAGCCATTCCGATTCCAAGCCTATCAACTCTAACACATCATAAATAGTATAACCAACCTATGACAAAGGCACAAAGAGGAATAATGATGAAGTTTCTACGGAACGACCGGCCGGGTCGTTACAATTATGTACTAAGTATAGATCTGGTTGCACGGCGCAGCAATATATATATGTATACATATATATATATATATATATATACATATATATATATATAGGGTTGCACGCCGCAGCAATATAGCGCTTGGGCTGAAGGAGCGCTTCCAGGAGTCTGTACACCCCCCAATGAGCGCAGTCGACTATTATATGGATCGGACTGCACGTCGCAGCGTATGATATAAGGATCGCCCGCCGCCGCAGCAGTTGTGTGTAGTGGAGCGGGTTGCCCGCCGCAGCAGTTGTGTGTATTTATGGTACTTGCTGAGTACGAGTGTTTAAGTGAGAGCATGAGATACTGATAGTGGAGTCACGAGTGACTGAGAGGCTTGGTCGAGAGGCTTTATTGTGAGTGATTATGTGCCCGAGGGGCTTATGTTTTATGAAAATGTTGTTTTTCACTCTTCTTTACACTGAGCCTCTGATGATTGTCACACCTCTTTTTAGCCACACAACCCTATTGCGAGGTTGAGTTAGAAGAGTTTTTCCAATTGAAGTGAGGTTTTGAAAAGGGATTATTTATTATTTAGAGTCGCCACTTGGAATTGAGTTTTGGTGTTCCAAGTCACCTTTTATTTGAATCCCCTTTCAAAAGAAAGGTTTGACTCCTAATTCAGGATCTACGAAAACAGAAGACTGAGTAAGGAACTTTGTTGACCGAGGGGAAGGTGTAAGGCACCCCACGAGTCCCGTGGTTCTAGCACGGTCACTTTATTGACTAATGTAAGGCTTAAATTAATTTTTAGTTATTCTTGTATTTTATTGATTATGGCTTATATATTACCGCTTAATTAATTATTGTAACCCTTTTTTATGTGTTCACCTAGATGCGGTACGCACACAAGGTATTCTTTGAAATTAAATGTTAAACTAAGGTACATAATGTACACATGATTAAAACATAATTATTTTAAATTTAAAGGCATCGAGACGCGAGAATGCACATGACCCCTTTATTATTTAAGCATATCAATCCAAGGTTCGGGTATGAACACATGGGCTAATGTTTAAAGTAAGTCTAAAGTTTTTGTAGTGTTTTAGAGTATTTCAATTATTTTCAAATTCGAGACATCTATTTGTATAATTTATTATTACTAAAATTATTTTGTCAAAGTTGCAACGCATACCTCGATTTTGCTTTTGAAAATCATAATTATATCACGTGAACGTGTATATAATCACGATAATTTTTTTATTAATACGTGCCTAAAGCAAGTTGAGATGTTCATTAAGTGATGATTTCCTATGTGTTTGAGTCTGCTAGTGGAAATCTGAAGTTTAAGAAAAATACTTGTAAGGAACAAATGGTAAAAGGAGCTAGTTTATGGATTATTATAGAAATGAATTATTATAAAAGATCAACAGTGTGTTATTATGGAAACGGCCCTTACATAATTTTAGCCTATACCTAAATTTCTTTCTCTTCAAGATTGAACTCATAAGGAATGTAAAAGCTCAAACCTTAAACTTACTCCTAGCAACCTTTTTTTTGTTTGCTTTCCATATATTTACATATAGAAACAAAATGTTCTTGCACGAAAGAAAAACTAATAATTCAAACAACGTCCAATAAAGAAAATCAAACAAAATAGTAGTATAGTCTCGTGTAGTCATTAAGAAATATAAAGGCATGGAAATGCAATATTAGTGAAAAAGATGGAACAAATACGCAAAATTAAAAAATAGATTATACACTAACTCAAATACATAAATAGGTTAAAGCAACAGAGAATTGATAACACAGTGTAAACTAGAACAAAGTAGTAAAGGAACAGAAAGAACAAACCTTTATATATATATATATATATATATATATATATATATATATATATATATGAAGATGTATTGAATACAAAATGTGAACTCGACGAGAAAACTCGAACGAGCCAGACAGGACAGGAAGAACTTCGCAGGAACTCAACGGATCTCCAAACTTGCCGGAAAATGGCTATGGTATAGTGCGATGCGACTGATTTTTTTGTATTTTAAGGGTTATTTTGAGCTGGAATTTGGGATAGTTTTGACAATGATTTTGGGTGGTTTCGAGGCTAGAAAGCTGTTGGGTTTGATGGAGAAAATTGGTGACCTTTTGGGTGGCTTTAATGGTGCTTTATTGCTGATTTTTAGTGAGGGATAGTGAGCTTTTCATGGTTGTAAAAATGGTGAAAGCTACTGATTTTTGGGGAAGGATTTGCTGCCTTTTTATTTTTCTCCTCCTTTCCGTTTAGATTTTTTTTTTTTTTGTCGTTCTTTTGCCTTCTTTATATAGAAAAATCTTGGTAGTTTGTTCTTGTCCCCCCCATTTGGAGTGAGGCAACATGCATTGTGTCGTGTGTGTGCATTGAGTGAGAAGTGGGAGGTTTGAGGGGAATGTGATGTAGTGGGAGTATTATTTTTTAGTTTTTTTTTTATATTTTTTTTAAAAATAGTATTTTATATATTTATATATATATATATATATATATATATATACTAACCAACTTACTTTTAGACTTAAGAAGAAACTATATAAATAAGAAACTCACTATTTTACACTAAAGTTTAAATTATGCTTAAAAAAAATACTATTATAACTTACATTTAAATTAGAAGAAACCAAGTTTTATATATATATATTCTTCTATTTCAACATAGGAACAAAACATATATTTATATTTTTTTTTTTTTGTAGTTTTTAATTCTTAAATAAAACTTATTAAGAGTAAGATAAAAATTTAAAATATTAAGATTAGACCTAAAAG
>ML345048.1:0-86298 GCA_005239505.1 Nicotiana paniculata | reverse complement strand
AAGCTGTATTCCCCTCCCTTATATAGGAGATTCTTATAACGTACGACTGCTGCTATGGTTACTTATTAATGACTAATTATGACATTAATGAGGCGTTACAAAGGATAAAGGTAAATAGGGGTTCAGTTACATAATGTTCGAGTAATCAATTGTGGGTTCGTGAATCTGCCCATAGCTTTGTCTAGATTCATTATGACCGTGCCTCTCTNGAACCAATTTGTTTAACCAAAGAATTAGACCCTTTGACTAAAGCTTATTTTTAAGATGAATACGGGTTACTGATAATCGAGATAATGAAAAAATGAATAATAGACAATATTACAGAAATAAAAGATCGAAGTTGATTGTATTTCGAGAATCAGATGCCTTTACAAGCTGTATTCCCCTCCCTTATATAGGAGATTCTTATAACGTACGACTGCTGCTATGGTTACTTATTAATGACTAATTATGACATTAATGAGGCGTTACAAAGGATAAAGGTAAATAGGGGTTCAGTTACATAATGTTCGAGTAATCAATTGTGGGTTCGTGAATCTGCCCATAGCTTTGTCTAGATTCATTATGACCGTGCCTCTCTCCCATTTTGATCAAATTGGACTTCCCGTGGCTGATAAGTTCGTGGGTTTACTGAACTGTGTCTCTTTGTACCGTACCTATTCAAAGAGTTATTTCCAGCTATCGTGTTTTCCCGTGTCCACATGACTAGCTGAGTTATCAAAAGCTGGCTTATGTGTGAAACTCTTTTTTACCAATACAGTTTGATGTGCTCATATTCTACATACTCATAGAAATCATACCTATAGGGATCACACACATTTCACTTGTATACTATTAAAGCATGCTAGTATTTTCCATACCTATTTCTATGTCTATTACTGTGCACACTTAGATAGCATGCCTAAAGGATACAATAACATTGTTTTGCTAATGCTCATCTAGATACCATATCTGTTGGGTTTCAGCTAATCAATCAATCAGTTGCTTCTATTGCTTTTGGTACACTGCTCATCTATATATCATGACTATAGGATCTTAATCAACTAATCAATTACTTTGTTTCTTCATTGTAATGCCGCACTTAGATGACATGCCTATGGGAACCGAGTATTATAAAATCAATTTTTATTGTCAACTGTTAGAAATCCTGCCTATAAGATACTGTTACTCATCTTAGATAGCATATTTATAGATCAAACGTCATTAACCTTGGGCTTTCGAACAGTCTTACTGCCCCATCATGCGAACAATGTAGATATCATCCCTATAGGTTTGTAATACGATTATTGTACAAATTCATTAGTCTAAAGGTGCAACACTTTTTTTTTATACTGAAAATCAGAATCGTATAAGAATCATGCCTATAGGACCCAATTAATCTAATGCGTCTTAATTCTAAAATATTCTACTACCTAATATGCCTGCGTGCATTTATTGTTTATGTGTGGAGGTTAACTTGGGCCCTTTAGTGATTTTATGTGAAGTCTTATATGTTTTGAATGCGCGTCTAGTTTTATCATTTTTGAGCACCCTAAGTAGAGTCCCGAACCACCACAAATAGTAGGTCCAAAGCCTTCTGGACCACAGGCATGAGACGAGTAGTGCACACATAGGGCACAACCTAGAATTGAATTAGAGCGCCTTTAGGTAAACAACTTTAACATAGTAATCGGGTAGTAGAAGTGATAGTTTGTGCCCGCTGAATAATATGAACAACCACTACCTCAAGGGAGTTGCGAAGTATTATTTATGTTTCACGGGGAAATCCTTTAGGCTAAAAGACTTAGGATTCCCCCCTCTTTTATATGTTTATTGTTCACACTTAGTCATTGAATACAGATGAATTAAGTTGTACCTTGTAACCTCTAAAGACTTGTATTGATATAGTTTAATTGTTGCCCGATTTTCTTTGCACGTATTCATAATAGAACCTTCAAATTCCTTGGCTTCCTTCTTTTCTATGATCGCTTAGGACAATTGTAATTTTATAATCCCACATAGTGTAAACTTCGGCCGGGACCCGCAACTGTGGACCTCGAAGAGTGCCTAACACCTTCTCTTTGAGGTAATTTTAGCCCTTACCCGGTCTTTGGTGAATTAGACTAGTTAAACAGAGTTCTTCGCAAATAGGTTACCTAATGCACCTTAAATTCATTAGGTGGCGTATCTTCTCTTTTAATACCCATATAAAAGAGTTGTCACATGTTGAAACCTGCTTTTGCAAAAAAACGGGGCCCGACAACATGACGTCTCTGCTTGATATTTACACTTAGACTCTTACCATAACGAAGTTGACTTATGTGGATTAATGGATGACCTGCACATTCTTTCCCTTATTTTCCCTTATTTGTTTAAATCGCTAATACATGAACACTCCTTCACCTTATTTCTCTTTATTTGCTATGACATGAATATCCTCTCTCCATTTATTTTATCTTGTTTGAAGCTGCTATATCATGTTTCTCCCATCCCTATCCCCTTATTTGCTTCATTTAATTCTCGCACATTTTCATGAGTTAAACTAACTTCTCTCTTTTGTGTTGTTCTTTTCTTTCTCCTGTTCATGTTATTACTGCTTTAAGCACTTTCATAATTCAAATATCTGACATCGTGTTATTATTTTTTGCAAACTGCATACTTTCTACATCATACTCCACTCCTACTTATTATCAACATAGTGATGCTTGATGAGTGTATGTACTTTTCTAAAAACACCCTTTTAAATTTCTTATTTGCGGTAGACTAGTCGATAAGTGGTGCAGTCGACAGTCCCGTGCCTTTCCCTCACAGGTAGTCCACTTGAGAGTACCAGTCTAGACCTTTCTAGAAACTACACTCTGATCTGAAATGTACATGCATTGACGCATCAACCCACTTAGATGAACCTTGTCCAAAGTCCAACAGGATATCCATAATCCCCAAAGGATACCATCATATTATGTGCATTACTTGGAGAAAATGTGCCAACATGTTGATCGTTATTGCGTAAATAATCGAATCTGGAGCGGGGAAGGGCTAACTTTTATTTCTTCGCAGAAAATTTAGCACGAAATCCCCAGGTTCGCTATGGTCCAGAATATCCCGCCTCTGCTAATTGATTGGTGGAACGACCTTGCACCCTATGACAGAAACCCTGTAAGGAGAACACTGGGTAACGTGCCATCTTTGCTGATCATTCAACCAAATAGGGGACTGATCGAGGGTGCCACCATGTTTTAGGATGAGAAGAGAGTTGTTTTTCGATTTGGAAATATAAAAATGACTCCTATCCTAGAAGAAATATGGGGTTTTGACAAGTTACCATGGGATAGTCCAGGACTATTGGTGCCAAAACGTCGCACTCCACACGGTTTTATGAAAATGTTGGGTTTTAGGAAGAACGACAAACTAGTATGTGTGAAGAAACCATACACCCACTTTGAATTTCTCTGGGAGTGTTATGGGCATAGAAAATCATATCGCCTTTATCATGAGGATCTAGCCATTACCTCTTTGGGATGGGTGCACCGCCGGTTTATGTCTTCATAGTCTGTTTCTTGGGTTTGTTGGTCTTTCCAATGCAAAGGGAAGGATTCATAATCGCTTAGCTATGGTTTGTAGGACCTTAATGGAGTACCGAGAGGCAGAAGTACACTATTATCCCGATGATCTACCTGAGATGTACCGTGCTCTGAATCCGTGCAAGCATGAGTTTGGACACTTCGAGGGCTGTAATCTCTTGCTACAAGTTTGGCTGTTGTAACACTTTCAGAGGTGTGATTATCACTAGGAGCTTCTATGAAGGCCACTGAACGGCTACATTTCTAGTCGTCATCCAGAGAAGATGACATTCATTCCAGACAAGTTTGTAAAGCCTGGAAATGCTGTAGTCTGGGTGCGTTTCTTCAGCAATCTGACAGACGAGCAAGTACATTGGATATTTGAATGGTTTCCTAGTAGTGAGTTCATCATCATATCCAAAGAAATATTCACTTGGTATTGATCAAGGTGTGAGGCATCTACCCTTACGCTCCTATAAGGATGATAAGATAAGCTCGGAGAAAACAAGTCATACCTTGAGTTTCCAACATGGTTCAATATAAAGGAGATTTCAAAGGAGAAGTCATCCCATATAAGTTCGAATCCCAACACATATGGAATCAAAAGATCATCATGGATGGAGAGACTATCCAACCTGACAGATATCACACCGATCATATGTACTACTATCTCTCATGGTTAGAGGACGACATAGCCAAGGGACGTCAAACTGGGGGTCAATCTGAAAGATAGGATCATAGATGAGGTGGCTGAGGCGCAGGTAAAGTATAAGAGGCTACGAAAAAGGGTGTTCGAATCTGAAGCTAAACATCTAGAGCTACATAAGGTGGATATAGAAGCGATCAGATAATGGAAGGAAATTACAAATAAGTCGATAGAGAGGTTGGAACATCTAGATCAAGGAATGATGGAGCTAGAGGGGAAGATGAGAAAGAGTCTTTGGGATTATCAAGGTATGGATCCAGATGAAGGAGGCAAGTTGGAAATGGCGTACTTGATACTCGACATGCGCGATTTAGGAAGCGTGATTGATGGAGTCAAGAGAGTCAAGCATGGAGAAGGTCCTTCAGGGACTAAGTAGACTTGGAGATAATGTTCTTTACTGCTTTCTAGATTAGATTAGGTTTTGATGTAATGAGGCTTAATTCCATTAGTGACTCTATAATTTTTATTTTTTGATTTAGTGATGGTGGAACATTAAAAAGATAGGAAGAGAGATTTGCACATAGTATTTATTGATCCAGATATGACAAGTTCCCTAGGGACGTTCTTTGGAGATGGATGGAGGGGAAAGGTGTGCCGGTTTCTTATATTAGGGTGATAAAGGATTTGTATGATGGAGATAAGACTCGGGTTAGGACTGTGGGAGGTGACTCATAGCCTTATCCGGTGGTTAGGGTTTACACCAAGGATCTACGCTCGGCCCATATTCAAGGGGAGGTTCCCTGGTGTATGTTATTCGCTGATGATATAGTTTTGAATGATGAGATGAGAGGCGGCGTCAATAGGAGACTGGAGGTATGGAGGCAGGCCCTGGAGTCTAAAGGTTAGAAGTTGAGTAGGACCAAGACGAAATATTTGGAGTGTAAGTTCAGTGATGTGTTGGGGGAAGCGGACATGGAGGTGACGCTTGACTCATAAGTTATCCTAAGAGAGAAAGAGTTGCAAGTACCTAGGGTCAATTATCCAGGGATATGGGGAGATCGACGGGGATGTTAAGCACCATATCGGGGTGGAGTGGATGAAATTGATATTAGCGTCTGGAGTCCCGTGTGACAAGAAGGTGCCACTGAAACTTAAAGGTAAGTTCTATAGAGCGTTGGTTAGGCCGGCCATGTTGTATGGGGCTGAGTGTTGGCCAGTCAAAAATTCTCATATCCAGAAGATGAAATTAGCCAAAATGAGGATGTTGAGATGGATGTGCGGGCGCACTAGGTTGGATAAGATTAGGAATGAAGATATTCGGGAGAAGGTGGGCGTGGCTCCCATGGACGACAAGATGCGGGAAACGAGGCTTAGATGGTTTGGGAATGTACGGAGGAGGAGCCTAGATGCTTCAGTTAGAAGGTGTGAACGGTTGTCTTTGACAGGCACGAGAAGAGGTAGAGGGAGGCCTAAAAATTGCCGGGGCGAGGTGATCAGGCAGGACATGGTGCAACTTCAGATTTTCGAGGATATGGCCCTAGATAGAGAGGTGTGGAGGTCGAGCATTAGGGTTATGGGTTAGGGGGTAGTTGAGCATTTTTCCTCGTTATTCTAGCTAGTGTGATAGTGTTTTGTCTACTACTGCTAGTGGTTTTGTTCACCACACTATTTTTATTTTTCTCAATTTTATTTTTAGCATAATTATTGTCCTTCCACTTATTTGTTGTCTCTTACGATGCTGATATTATATGTCTGGTTTCTGTTGTTGTTACAGATTTTTTTTCTCTAAGCCGAGGGTCTCCCTGAAATAGCCTCTCTACCCCTCTGGGGTAGGGGTAAGGTCTGCGTACACTCTACCCTCCCCAGACCCCAGTAGTGGTATTATTACTAGGTTGATGATGTTGTTGTTGAATTAGTGATGATGTATTTGGCTTATTTTCGCATTATTGAATGAGGAAAACGTTGGCATGAATTTTCTCTAAGTATATGTGTTTCTCAGGCCTACCTTAAGCACAATGAGGTCCCAAACTAGGACACGAATTATTACATAACCTTATGTAATACATGATTAAATATTGAAAACACTCTTTTACTTCGTCTTACTAACTTGGTTACCTTTTTCTTTTTTCTTTTGATTACTCCTATTCCCAAAGGTTGGTTCGTGCATTCTGGTATCATCAGCTTACCACAGTAGATCCATAGGTCCTTCACCTAGCGACCCGAAAGGCAGAGACAAAGGCAAAGGCAAAGGCAAAGGGAAGATGTATGATTAAAGTGGTAACCGAAAAGACAATTCTACCATGGCAGAGAATGTTGAAACCTCAGACGGAAGAAGTACGCCAGGAAAGAATTAGTTGGTCCTTTTTTTGGAGTAGAAAATCTTAGAGATGCAGGGTGAGCTTGAGAAGGTCCAAAATCTCGCAAGCCTCTCTCTTACACTAAATGTTCCTGACATCAACCAACAAAACAAAACCACTCAAAACCAAACACCACCGCAAAACACCCAAAACCAAAATCCACCACCCACAGCTCCATAAAACCCTCCCGCAATGTACCGGTATCACAATCCCACACCTCCTTGTGGATACCCAATTTTTCTCTCATATTTTAAATATATTCTCAAAATAGTACATATACATCATCATTTAGATTATAAGCATATGCAAATATTTTTCATAATTTTTAAAGCCTTTAAATTGCCTTTAAATTACTTGAATGTTTATCAATTACTGCTTCAATTACTTTGTAATGACTTAATTATCTAAAATTATTATTTTCATCCATAACACATGTTTCATATATTTTTATTTTATTTGTTAATTATATTTACATTAGTATTTTTTGGCCATTTGCACAAACTTGCATAATGGCCTATATTTTACAACTTTACTACATTTGTCATTTTTATTCAAGGATAAAATAATATTTTATATTTTTATAATCTTCTACTACTGTTTTCAAATATTAATTTTCATAAATAGCATTTTTAAAATTTATTTAATTTTTTTATTAATTTTTTTTCCTTAATCTCCTATTTTAAAAACCTGGCCCAAAATTGGGATTAATTTCGGACCAGACAAGCCCCAAATCCATGGCCCAATACCTAAGACCAATCCAAACTCCCTTTTATCCCCAACCCAGTCCAAAACCCGACCCAACTCTTCTCAAATCTCAGCCGTTGATCAAAAGTGATCAACGACTCACAACACCCCTCCCTATTCTCCTTATATCCCCTCACCCAAACCCTAATCCCATTCTCTCTTTAGCCGCTGCCTTCAAACACCCCTCCCTATCACAGAAACCCTAGCCGTCTTTCTCAAACCTCTCCAAATCCGTCACAATCGTGGATTTTTCCATGATTCTCTTACCTTTTGTGTGTTATATCGCTATTTCCTACAAATCTATGGTATCTCCTAGTACTTTCCTAAACATGGAAAGTACTATCTCTCAGATTCCGGCCACTCCCCTTTTGACCACTTGAATCTGGACATGTATCTAGTCCATATATTTCACGACCATGGCTGTATGGGTCCGATTAGCCGAGATTTCCGGCCAATCTTCGAATTCTGCCAACTAGGGTTTGAATTTCCCTTTGTTCCTTACCGATTCTTGACTGATACTTTTCCTTTTCTGTGTTTTACTACTCTTTTTCCTTATTTCTGTTTAATCTGACATGTTTCCCTATTTTCTACTTTATGTTGCCTTAAATCTGACTCTAAATGATTTTTGGTATGATATTTTCCTTACTCTATATTTAATCTTCTGTATTGCTTTATTTTTTGGTATTATTTGCATGATTCCCTATTGATTTACTGAACCTCTTTGTTTTATGCCCTAAAAACCGATTCTAATTGATTCTAGAATATCTTTCCTTATTTGTGTCTGAATAATTTATTTTCTTATTTACTTGTTCGATTTCTACACTATATAAATCCCTCCCCCATTCCCCTTTTAGGAAAAAAATTGTTTTTCGCTAGAATCTCACTAAAAATTTAAAGCTTTACTCAGTCATTCTTCATTATCTCATTCTATACTTTGGTTTCTGGCAGGCTTAAAGCCAAGGCCACTAAATTCTGGGTTCTTGCTTCTCATTGATGTTCAGAATACTGTGGACTTTTGTTCTTTCTTGTATTTTCATTTAACTGGTAAGTTACTTGACT
This sequence comes from Nicotiana paniculata, assembly GCA_005239505.1. NCBI lineage: Eukaryota > Viridiplantae > Streptophyta > Magnoliopsida > Solanales > Solanaceae > Nicotiana > Nicotiana paniculata. Next base: position 77,953 of record ML345048.1, on the reverse strand, counting down.
TTTGCAATTCCATCTTTATGTATCTCTGATTTGTATGTGTTCTTACTTCTGAAATCCATGGCTTAATCTGTTTCTGGGTTACTTACTCTGATGACTTTATACGCGTTTTAAGTCTCCTTAGCATTTAACTACTCCTAGTGCTGCTAGTTTTGAGATTATCTATGCCTAACTTGGGTAGTCTGAACCTTCCTAAGCTCGTTTAGCTAGTGTATTGATGCCTGAATGTTCATGAATATGCTTACTTGCCTTGTCCTGAATTTCTGTAGTGAATGCCTCACATTTCTAGTAATATGTGTTAAGACTTTCGTTGTTAATTATAACTTGTCTCTCTACTATTGTGTCACTCAACATGCTCACTCGATTCCATACCTCTTTAGTGTTTGATTGTGATTTAGAATAGTTATCTCAGCCTGTTTTCCCTACCATGCTTGAATTGTTGTTTTTATGATATTAGGATGAATCTTTGATACAAATGGACTTTCTTTAGTTAATTAGTCTCCCGTGTCGATGCCTGAATACCTATATCTGCTATTTGGCATGAGTTTACTTTCCACTCTATTCTGAATCTCTGTAGTAATAGTCTTGCATATGTTATGTGTTCTAATTTGTGTTGAGACCTTTTCTATTGACTATTCTCTTGCCTCTCTGCTAACATGTCCTCAGTATGTCTTTGACCCGCTTGATGCCTTGTTCCTTCTGTGATTACTTGGATCATCACAATGCGCGTTCCCCATCATGTCTAAATGCTGTCTTGTTTCTTGATAATGATACTAGGATGTATACTTAGCATAATTTCCAACCATGACTCGTTCAACATTGTGCATTTGTGCATGATAATATTTGTCAATCCTGCAACCTTTTTCTTTCCTTAACTCTTTCAATATGTTACTGCCTATGTGCTAAGTGTTGAACCTGCTAAGTTTGTCCTGTGGCCTGTTTGATTATCTACTCTACATGCTCAATTTGATCATTCCTATTTAAATTATAAGTATCCCTCAATTCCTGTCTCTCAACCTTGGTCCACTCTCTTTCATTTGTTACCTGGGCTCGTTTGAGTTCTCATTCTTAACGATTGAAAGCCAAGGCTACTTAGGTTCTATCATTTGACCTCCCTAGTGTGAGCACTGCTCGGGGTCCAATTGAGACCCTTGTGAACTCTGACACACTAGGATCTGGTCCTTATTCATTTGTTGAATGTCCTCTAGTAACCTTCCTAGTGTGAGCACTGCCTTGGGTTCTTGAAGCCCTTGAGAACTATGACACACTAGGGTCCTGGTTCTTTCCTAATTGCTCAATTATTTCTTTTTACCTACTGGCTGAATCAATTGGTTTTTGGCTACTTTATGTAAATGAAGATATGATTTTTGGGCCGTTGTAAACTATGTAGACTTGAGAATGAAGGCCTGGCCAGGCTGGGTATATCTTTGGGCTTGCTGTAGGCTCACTAGAGTTATTTCTACTATGTAATTTATTTCATTCATTGGGTCTGTAATAATGTTGTAATAACAATTGAGTGTTAATAAAATTGGGGAAACGAGTTTATTTTAACATTTGCATGAAATGGGTAGAAATCCTGCCTATATGTGTTTACTTTGACATTTTCTGTTATTGTGTGTGTTAGAAAACCTACCTATAGGTATTTAATCATTTTGACATATTTTGCTTCCACATGCTAGAAACCATGCCTATAGAAATTAAATGACCAATGTCTCAATGTGCATTACAACATACTCATTAGGCTCTATAGGATTCTGTTAATTTACATGCTACCTAATCTGCAATTTAGAAAGTCATGCCTATAGGTCTTAATTATTGATTATAGAAATCATGCCTATAGGATCTAAAATCGGTCTTAATTATTGATTATCCTGCTCGCTTCCTTTAAGTGTTAATGTTGAACTTTCAACACTGTGTCATCTCCATTATTAGAAAGCATGCCTATAGGATCCAACCAAGCAATTTTGAATATTCTCCTATAGTTATCATTGACAATTACTGCACAAATCACCTAGATATCATGCCTATAGGTTTAACCGCTTATAACCCATAAGCAGTAGGCAACTGCGTAGTTACTTAGAAGTCGTATTTAAAAAATGGCTTTTGCATATGAAACCGTCTGCCCATTAAAAATCGAGAATCACATAGAGATCATTTCTATAGGATTCAATAACTTTAATTTGTCTAAAATCTGCAACTGTCAAATGCCTGATTTGTTTGCGTGCATTTGTTGCCTAAGTGTGGAGGCTAACTTGAGACCTTATTTTCTTATACATGAAAGTCCAACTTGTTTTGTATGTCTCTTAGTTTCCTCATTTTTGAGCATCCTAAGTTGAGTCTAAAGCCATCCAAGATAGAGGTCCAAACGCCTCCTGGACTATAGGTATGGGACGAGTAGTGCACGCATAAAGTAAGATTTAGAATCAATTTGTATGCTTTAGGTAAACAACTTAAATATAGAAATCGGGTAGCAGGAGATGATAGTTGGTGCACACTTAATAATACGAGTAACACCCCACCTCGAGGGAGCTAAAAAACTTAGGATCCCCCACCTTTGCCTTAAAAAATAGTCTTTTCTCTTATTTATACTAATTCATATAATTTGACTTCGATCGGGACCCACCGTTGTGGATCTCGAGGAGTTCTTAACACCTTCTCCTCGAGGTAATTTGATCCCTTACCCGATCTTTAGTGACGCAAACTGGTTAACCCAGAGTTACATGCAAATAGGTGCCCTAACGCACCTCAAACCCGTTAGGTGGTGACTATCTCTTTTAACACCCTTCCTTAAAAGAGTTGTCACGTGTCAAAACTCGATTTCACGAGAAAAAGGGGCGCGACAGCATGGCGACTCTGATGGGGAAAGTTTTTAGGCTCTTACTATAATGAACTTGGTCTATATGCATTAGTCTTATCTGATTAGCGTGTCTTTATTATTTTGCCGTTACATGAATATCCCGCTCCCATTTCCCCTTTTTATTACTACATGCACACCCTTTTCCCTATTTTCCCTTTATGCGAATTCGTATTAATATGCAAATCTTCTCTTAATTTGGTGACAATGTGAATTTCCCCTTATTTTCTAGTCATGTTTACTTGCTCCAAATCATTTTTTAATTTGCTATATCATGTCTTTCCCCATCCCTACCCTTTGTTTGCTTTATTTCAATTCTTTCACATTGTGTGACCTAACTTCCTCCTTATTTTTCTTTCTTTTTATGTCTTTCATTTCATTTAATACTGCATTTACCGCCTTCATCATGCAAAATACTTGACAACGTGTTGTTTTATCTTTACATAAAGCATGCTCCACATCATATTCCACTCGTGCATGATTAATACAATAGTGACACTTGATGAGTGTCCGTGCTCTTCCTAAATCACCCTTCTAAATTTGGAAAGGCTTATTTGCGGTAAAACTAGTCGATCAACGGTGCAATCGACAGTTCTGTGCCTTTCCCTCTCAAGTTGTCCACTTGAGGGTACTTTTCTAGACTATTCTAGAAACCCCCACTCTGATATTAACTGTGCATGCATCATTTCTAAACCTAGTATCGGTTAGAACGCTGTCCACGTGACAAATCTCTAAGGAAAGCCTTGTCCAAGCCCACCAGGATTTTTATAATCCCAATGGGTACAATCATGATATGTGCATTATTTGGAGAAAACGTGCCGATATGCTAATCATTAAAGTGTAAATAGTCGAATCCGAAGAGGGAAAGGGCTAACTTTATTTGTTTTACAGAAATGAGGCACCAAGTCCCCAGGTTCGGCATGGTTCGAAGTATCCCACCATTGTTGCTAGATTGGTGGGAAAATCTCTCGCCAAGCGACAAAAACTATGTGAAAAGAGTTCTTGGGAAATTACCTTCCTTTTTAGATATTCATCCACCAATGTACTGATTGTGACCGCTACTATGTTCTAGGATGAAAAGAGGGCCGTCTTCCGTTTTGGTGATATGGAAATGACTCCCCTTATATACGAAATAGGAGGCTTTGCTGGGCTCCCATGGGATAGACCTATTTTGTTGGTATCGAAAAATCGTACTTCTCGAGGCTTTCTAAAAATGATGGGTTTCAGAAAGAATGATGAATTAGTCTGCCTGAAGAAATATTACATACCATTCAATTTCCTTTACGAGCGTTATGGGCACAACAAGTCCTATCACCTTTATCATGATTAGTTTTCCATCACTTCTCTGGGTTGGACTCACCACTGGGTTTTTGTATTCATTGTCTGTTTTCTGGGGATGCTGGTATTCCCAATACAAGGAGAATTGATCCACACTCACCTAGATATGGTCACTAAGATCCTAATGGAAGGAATTGAGGGGCAGACTTACACTATTGTCCCAATGATCGTGGCTGAGATGTACCAAGCCTTAGACTGTTGCAAGAAAGGATATAGGCATTTTGAGGGTTGCAATTTGTTGATGTAAATATGGTTGTTGGAACACCTTTAGAGAGGAAAATACCGTCAAGAATTTTCGTGACGACCATGGAATGACCACATAGCTTATCACCATCCGAAGAGAACGACTTTTATCTTGGACAGGTTTGCATAACCGGGAAACGCTGTGAGCTGGGTACATTTCTTTAGCAATTTTACTGATGACAAAGTCCATTGGATGTTCGAGTGGTTCCCTAGTACTGAGTTCATCATTAGGTCGAGATATGTTCCTCATCTAGTGCTAATTGGATTAAGGGGTATCTATCCTCATGCTCCTATCAGAGTCATGAGGCAAGTTGGAAGGAAACATGTCATACCACGAGTTTCTAAAATTTTTTATTACAAAATAGACTTCCAAGGGAATTCCATTCCATTTAAGTTTGAGGCACATCATATGTGGAATCAAAAGATTGTTGTAGAAAAGGATACTATCGAGCCAGATCGGTATCATGCCGGCCATGTGTACTTTTAACCATGGTTGGTCGATGACATAGAAGGAGAGATCAAGCCAGGGATTGATTTGAGAAATAGGGTCATAGACGACGCTGCTGAGGTGCAAGTCAAATACAAGAGGTTGCATAAAAGGGTTTTTGAATCTGAGGCCAGGCATTTGGAACAGCATAAAGTGGACATTGAAGAAATCAACGAATGGAGGGGCAACTGTTGATATCCAATTTTTCCACAATATTTTAAAATTGCATATATACCTTCAAAAAATATGCTTTAATAGCAATTGGTATTTTTCTATAATTTTCCCATATTTTTATTAATTTATTTTAATTTATCCGGTATTTTATTTCTAATAATTAATCACAAAATTGCATTACAAACAATTTCAAAAGCATTTCTTGATTTAATTCATTATTTAGGATCCTACTAAGACAAATTATTTCACAATTAGCCAAATTGGCACTCTTTGGCTATGATTGCAATAACTTTTCAATTATAGCCCAATCATATGTTTTATACTAGTTTTATCCACTAATTAGTCATTTTGTTTTTTTAAATGCTAATTAGTCATTTTAATTCATTTTCCAAGTATCAATTCCATTTTATACAATTATTAGCTATTTTTGTAAATTATTTTATCTAATTTAATTAGGTATTTAACAGCTAGCCTTTATTTCAATTCTAGCCTAAAATTAACCTAATCACTAACCCAATTAAATAACCTAACAGACCCCTAGCCCAAACCAACTCTTACCCGGCCCAACCCCGGATCAATTTGGGCCGCTGATCAAATTAGATCGACGACCCAAATTTCACTTGCCATAATTAAACCCTAACGACCTCCCCCCCATTTCTCATTTCCCCCTCTCACACTCTCTCTCTATATCTCTAGTTCTCTCTAGAGACCTCTGGTCTCTCCACCTTCGATGAGGTCTGTTCGACTTCTCCGACCGTCTCTTAGCCGGAAACCATGGAATCCTCACCATCCTCAGGCCTCTCATGGCTCCTTCTCACCGGTGTTTCTGTCTCTAAGGTCTTCAAGAAACCAGGGTCCACTCCCTCACACCTTTGTCCTGTCTCAGGCCTTCATGGCTCGATTCCAGTAAGATTTTCCTACTTTCCAGCTAGAACCGGTGGTTTCTATACCGACTCTCTCTCTGGGTTCTCTCTTTGAAACCCTAACTTCTAAACTTCTGATTCTTTTAGATATGTAAAAGATCTATGCGTATTATGAAGTTTTCCTGAGTTTTCTTTAAATATTCTCCTATTTTTCGAACGATCCTTCATTGTTTCTAAAAACTAGGGTTTCTTGGCCCCTTTTTAAACAATTGATCTTCTGATTTTAGTATTAATACTGAATTCCAGTATGCTTTTAAACGTTCTGCTTAAATCTCCTCTTTTACTCTTAAGTATTCTGATGAAACCCTAATTTTTAGGATTTATGTCCGTATTATTTATCTATATGTTCTTCTGAAGTCTCTTTGAGTTCTATATGTCTTGCCATAATTTTGTTGTTAGGGTTTCAATTTTCTATTGTTTCTCCAAATACTTGCTTAGGATTTCTCTGATTTTCGTGCTATTTTTTGCTTAGTAAGTCGGATTATTCGATTAGCGATTGTTTACCTAATACTCTATTGATTCTGTGCATCTCTTCGTAAAGCTGTGAGATTTTTCGTTGAATCTATAATTTTGTGTATGTACCTTGTAATTCTATACCGATTTTGAATTGTTTCCTTATTTGTGTGGTACCTTCCTCAATTAGTACTGATTCCCCGTGATTTTAGTCCCATCCGTGATTCTTTGACTAATTTCCGGAACAATTTATATTTTTACCATATAAACACACTCAGTGCATATTTTCCTTACTTGAAATATTCTTTACTTGGTCTTTATTACATGCCACATACTTTTACTACTCCTTTTATGGTAAAGGTCAGTTTTATAGTTGATTCATTTTCCTTATTTAACTCTAATTGTGCCGTTTCAATTATGACTCCCTAAGGAGAGGGAGTCCTGATCATTGATTTCTGATTGAACATTATTTCTATAATTATGTTAAACTATTACTCCTTACCTTATTTCACTACTCGTTTTTAAAACTATAAATACTCTATTCATTCATTGACACATACACGAACTAACCTGTTCAAAATCTCTCTCTCACAATTAAAAAGACTCCCTGCTCTCTCTTCTGTGCTAAATACTACTATTCTAAGTTAGCCGGCTGCAAGCCAAGGCAAACCATTGTGCATCTCCTACTTTTCTGTTTGTGTTACTGCTTTCTTCACGTCACTGGTATGTTCTAATTTAGATTTCAGTCCTCAAACCAACATGTTTCTACTACTGTTGTAATTCAGCATGCTTCCAATTTGCTTTACTTATTATTCATCATGTATCTAGGATTCTGAACTCCCCTCTGCATGTTAAGTTAGGCTTTATTTGTTTATGACCAGCATGTTTCTGTATAGTTAGCACCTACTTCTTACATGCCTATGACTGGTACATTAGCTTAACCATGGCCTTAGTTGTTTTAGGGGTTAATCTAACCTAGTACTTTACTGTACCTCTAATCCTCTAGACCCTTAGGAGTTTCTGATTGTATGTCTATATGTGTACCTTCCTGCTACATGTCTGCCCTCACATGCTCTGTATTTTTCCCTCAAATCCCATTACCCCTGTTTGTGATTGTTGGACTATCCTTGGTCCTTTGTGTGATGTTAAGCTTCTATTTACTTCTTCAAAACTGTTTTCTTACTTAACCTTTCTCAAAACTGTTTCTTGCTTAAACCCCTTTAAAAAATAAAAGGCACTCTCACATATAATCTTAGAAGTCTAAGTTCAGCCCCCTTCGTGTGAGCACTGCTTTGGGGACCCTTTGAGTACCCTGTGAACTCTGACACACAAGGCAGGTACTTCCCACACTACACATGTTTAACCCTCTTTGTCTATGTCTGGGTGTGAGCTTTGCCCGGGAGCCCTTGAGGTCCTTAGGGAACTTTGACACACCCCGACTATGAAAGGTTGTGAAACACCAAAAGCTTTGAGGTTTGGAAGATCTGGGCCTAATTGAAGCCTCCCTAAAGAAGTAACTTCTTATTTTTCCTTTGGTTGTGTAATTCATAATTCCCGGCCTGTAATAATTTGTAAACAGATATTTGGGAATGGATAGTGAAAAAGGGAGGGTAGTTATATAGATTATCCATGTTAAAGGGTAGATACCATGCCTCTAGGTCTACATTTTCTTACGTGTGCACTAGAAATTCATGCTTAGGGTTGATTGTATGCGAGCATATCATGCATTATATATCCTGTTCCTTAGGTCTATGTCTACTGTTTCAGCATCCTGTTATGGCATTATCATTTATCATATAGAAATCATTCTCTAGGATTAAATGTTAATATAAACCTGTTATTCATGTAATCCAGTTCTAATATCGCTGTAATGTTGTGGTACACCTAGGAATCATGCTTAGGATCATTATGCGCTAATAAATAAGTCATCCTCATACTTGCTGCTTAGCATGTTCAAATACTGTGACTTCATGAATTTAGATATCCTGCCTAGGAATTCTGCATATCACCTATTCTTCATCCCTATGTTTGCATATTAAATATCATGTCTTAGGACCTCATTCGACACCTAGTCTAACTACTGATTTCCTAAAAAAGGCCCTAAGAATAATTTCACCATGTTTTTTTCAAACAACTGGTAATAGTCCTGTATTTTTGCAACACCTAAGTGAAACATGTTAAGGCAAACTAACTTGTTATAGTTTCTTTATTAATCTGGATAATTAATGAGTATTTTCATGCGCTTAAGCAAGCTTTAGGTGTTAAATCTATTAAAACTGGAAGCATACTCCTTTATACTTGCTGCTTGACTATTAATGGTTACAATCAGTAAGAAACTGATAAAATTCATCTTCTGAAATCAGTAATAAAGCCGCCTCACTATTGCATTCTCATCTAGATATCATGCCTTAGGTTCTAAAGTTAATAAAGCCTTACTTTTGTTTGAGTCGTGCTAATCATGTGCATAATCTGCGAAGGAATACTTGGGCCTCGTATCTGCTCTTATTTGTTTTCCCTTATCTGAAGTCCTAATTGTTGTTGTTTGTCGCTTAGAATCTTGTCCTTTAAACCTAGGGGTCAACCTAGTACTTCTTTTTGGGATAGTAGTCCTAGCCTCCTCCAAGACCGATAGGATGGGATGGGTAATAGCACGCAATAGAATCCGTGATCAACACATGCTTTAATTACCTTCACGGGGTGGGAAGGGTAGAATATGGATATGATGACCGGTAATCTAATACCACGTGTAGCCCCTCTTCGAGGAGTGATTATCGGGTATTGCATTGATGTGATCCATATTATTATAAACCTAGGACACCTGTATACGCTGGTGTTTTCTAAACATCTGCATGCTTAAGATTTAAATCCCCTCTTACTTGAGCCTTTACTTGTTATTTGCTAGTTGTACAAATTCACGAAACCATTTGGACGGGAACCACACTTGTGGATCCGGAGGGGTGCCTAATACCTTCCCCTTAGGATAATTTCAAGCCCTTACCCAAATCTATGGTTAGTAACGTAGTTATAATTGAACCCCTTAGGTGCCCTAATGCACCGTTAAAATCGTTAGGTGGCAACTCTTCAAAGTTTGCAAACCCCTTTCCCAAAAGGAAAGATTTGTCCCAAACAATTTCATAAACCCGATATTTCGAGAGTAAAAAAAGGGGGCGGGACAGCATGGCGACTCTGCTAGGGATATCCTGGTTTTTACCATTTCAAATTGTTTTGTGAATTTATGACTTTATTTTAAATACTTGCATCCTTTCCTACTCCCTTTACATGCAATTAATTGTTTACTTCGAGTATTTACTTTTCTTCAAAAACGAAATTGACATGTCTCTTTGTTTTCTTTTGTAACTGCTTTAATCATTACTACCGTTTTACCGCTTTCTTTAACGTGCAAATACGTGACAACTTGTTTTAATACTTATTGCATAAATCATGCTCAACATTCATACTCTACTCGTGCCAAACAAAATACTATAGCAATGCTTGATGAGTGGTTGTGCCCTTCCTATATTATCACCCACTAAATTCGGAAAGGCTTATTTGCGGTAAAACTAGTCGATCAGCGGTGTAGTCGACGATTCCGTGCCTTCCCCCTTGAGTTGTCCGCTCGAGGGTACCAGTCTAAAACCCCATAGAAACCTTACTCCGTTATGTTGTTTCATGCATCATGGTCAAACCTAGTCAAAGTAAAGTGTCATCTGCACGATAGCTTTTAAGATAACCTTATCCAAAAGTCCACCGGGTTTCCCTAAAACCCAAACGGACGCCCTCACGTTCTGTGCATTTATTTGGAGAACTAAATGCTTCCTGCTAATTATTGACGTTAAATAGTTGAGTCCGGTGGGGGTAATGTCCTAACCTATTTGTTTTGCAGAAAAAAATGAGGCATGAAGTCCCTAGATTCGACATGGTCTCCAACATCCACCCAAAACTGTTGAGTTGGTGGGAAGATCTGCACTCTAGCGACAAAGCTATCATCAGGAAACACTTGGGTAACCTACCATCTCTTCTGGAAATCCAACCTAACAAAATGATAGTAGAGGCTGCTACCCTGTTCTGGGATCATGAAAGGTCCATGTTCCGATTTGGGAACATCGAAATGGCACTGTTGATAGAAGAGATAGGAGGACTGGATAACCTAGTATGGGAAACTCCGGGGTTGCTGATGCCTGAGAACCGCACGGGCAAAAGTTTCCTCAAAATGATAGGTCTGAAAAAGGACGCGAAATTGGTATGTTTGGAGGATTTTTACATTCCTTTTGACTACTTGTACGAAAGGTATGGCTACAACAAATCATACCATGCCTACCATGACGAGTTTGCTATCACCTCTATGGGACACGTCTATCGCCGAGTGTTCGTGTTTATGGTTTTATTTTTGGGTTTGATCGTGTTCCCGATGAAGAAGGAAAGGATCCATACCAGGCTAGCCATGGTAACTAAGACCATAATAGAAGGGGTAAATGGGCAACATTTCAGCATTGTGCCCATGATTGTTGCAGACATATATCTGGCTTTAGAAAGGTGTCAACAAGGAGCAAAGCACTTCGAAGGTTGCAATTTATTACTTCAACTCTGGCTCATGGAACATCTCCAAAAAGGAGAATATCGACAAGACATTTACCGCCGAATGTGGGATGACCACATCACTTTCCATCACCCAAAGCGAATGAACTATATCCCTGACATGTTCGCTCAGCCTGAAAATGTTGAAGGATGGGTTAAGCTTTTTGATAACTTGACTGAAGAACAGGTTCAATGGATGTTTGAATGGTTTCCAACAGATGAGTTCATCATTCGATCTCGAGACACATCATTTTTGATACTTATTAGTCTAAGGGGGACATACCCTTACGTCCTTCTTTGAGTTATGAGGCAAGCAGGAAGGAAGCAAGTCATCCCTTGGGTCGTGAAGATGAGCCATCTTCGAGATGACTCACAAGTGCCAAGCTCAGAACCTGTGGCACTGCAAGGTTATACTTGAGAAAGACACCATCGAGTCAGACATGTATCATACCGGTTATACCCCTTTCTATCTTGGTTGGTTAGAAGAGGATCTGGGTGGTCAGAGCAAGCCGGGGTACGTCCGAGGTCACAGGGTTATAGATAAAAGGGCTGAAGCACAAGTCAAGTTCAACCAGCTGCGCAAAAGGATCCGGGAAAATGAGGATGATCACCACAAGATACACAAGTCCAACAAAAGACTGATCGAGGAATGGAAGGACATGTCTATCAGTGCCAACAAGAGGCTGGGGGTACTTGGAACGAGGTATAATCAATTTGGAAGAAATCAAAAGAGTTGAAGATTGTCAAAAGGCTGAGGGAGCCGTAGGGGGATACCTAGCCATAACTTACCTATTGCTGGGACTTCGCGAGCTGGGAAAGTTGCTCGAAGGAAGTAAGAATGCCGAATCTGGGGAAGGTCTTTCTGGGACCAAGTAAATAGGATTGTCTTTATTTTTCTATCAATGTAATAAGGCCAATGGCCATTAGTGACTTTTATTTTTTCGTCTACCATTTTGGGATTTGTCTGTTTTTCTTATCAATAAAGTGAGGCATTTAGCCTTTTAAGTTCTCCAAATCAATTTGTCGCTAGGCCTATCTCGGGCACAAAGAGGTTCCCAACTTAGGACACGCTTTCATTTCCACATTATGTGTTTAAATACTATAATACTCTTTTTATGATCCTCACTGACTTGGTTACCTTTTGTTTTTATTTCCTTTATCTTACTCCCTTCCCCAAAGGTTAGTTCATGCATTCTGGCATCATCAGCCTATCGCACCAGATCCAAGGGCCCTCCACCGACTCCTCCCTCTAGTCCTCCGAAGGGAAAAGACAAAGGCAAAAGTAAGATGGAAGAGTCCAGCGGCATCAGAAAGGAGAATGTGATTGAAAGGGTAGAGGACACTGATGGACGAGGTATTCATGTCCTGCATGAGAACATGTCACCACTTGAACAAAAATTGCTGAAGTTTCAGGAAGAACTCGATCAAGTCCGGAATCTGACCAATTTGTCATTTTTTCTCAACCTCCCTGACGTCAACCTTCCAAATGCTCAAAACCCCGCACCTCCACAAAATATCCCAAGACAGCAAAATCATCCCGCACCTTACCATCACACCACTCCCCCAAAAGAGCCAAACTCTCCTGACGCAGTGCAATGCTTGCCACACCTCAAATAACACTCCACTACTCATCCCAAAACCTCAAAACCCCACAAAAGACCATTTCCACACCTATAACAATCCCATCTATGTGGAAACCATGACCCAATCAACTCCTCCTATCCCAGAGGCGCCTGAGTCTGACGAAAAGGATTTACTTATCAGGAACCTGGCCGAGGAGCTTAGGAAACTAACCAGCCGAGTCCAGGGTGTTGAAGGAACCAAGGGGATCGAAGGGTTGAATTATTAAGACCTTTGTATCCAACCTGATGTCGAACTGCCCGAGGGGTACAAACCTCCAAAGTTCGAAATATTTGACGGTACCGGTGATTCGAGAGTCCATCTGAGGACCTATTGTGACAAATTGGTTGGCGTAGGAAAGGATGAAAGAATTCGCATGAAGCTGTTCATGAGGAGTTTGAAAGGAGATGCACTATCTTGGTACATCAGCCAAGACCCCAAGAAATGGTCAAACTGGGTAAACATGGCGTCTGGTTTCATGGACATGTTTAGATTCAACATAGAGAACGCACCGGATGTGTTCTACATTCAAAATTTGAAGAAGAAACCTACAGAAACGTTTTGCGAGTATGCTAATCGCTGGAGGTCCGAAGTCGCTAAAGTCAGACCTGCTCTAGAGGAAGAACAGATGAACAAGTTCTTTGTCCGGGCTCAAGACCCGCAGTATTATGAACGGTTAATGATAGTTGAAGGCCACAAGTTCTCTGACATCATCAAATTGGGTGAGCAAAATGAAGAAGGTATTAAAAACGACATGGTTACAAATTTTGAAGCCTTGCAAGCCACTAACAAGGCTCTACAGTCCGGTGGTGTGTCTAAGAAGAGAGATGTGGAGCCGTAATGGTTGCACAAAGAACCAAGTCCCCGCTCAAATACCAAACCTATCCGACACCTCCACTCACATATCATCCAACCCCGAATTACCAAGCACCCTCACCAAACTACCAAACTCCACCACCTTCCTACCAAGCTCCACCATCCACACATCAACCTGCTTCGCGCAAATATCCACCACCCGCTCCTGTCTACCACACTTATTATTCCTAGCCATCCCATTACCAATCACCCCCTTTACGCCAAAACTTCCCTAGACCTCGTCCCAATTTTGATCGCCGCCCTCCAAAGTAATACACCGCCATAGCCGAGCCCATTGACCAGCTGCATGAGAAGCTCAAAGCTGCTGGTTATGTCACACCTATCCCTGCTGCCACCCCTGAGAATCCTTCTTAGTGGGTTAACCCACATAAATCCTGTGCATACCATTCTGGCATGAAAGGACACACCATCGAAGAATGCCGTTCTCTGAAGGACAAAATACAGGCTCTCATTGACAACAAGATCATTGTGGCAAAGGACACCGCTCCAAACGTCTGCGACAATCCTTTGCCAGACCATAAGGGTAGTTGTATCCATATGATTGAAATAGAAGATGATTGGGATCCCTAGGGGTCAATCGGGTTGATCGCAGAAGGGGATGACCCAAAGAAACCCGCAGTCACTCTCAAACCGATCGTAGTCCAGATTCAACCATCTGAGGACGCTGAGGTGAATATGTATATACCATTTGAGTTTGAAGCAGAGCCACCTACAATGTCACCAGTGCCAACTGAAGTTGAGTTTGTATCTCCAGAAAATGCACCAGCATCATTCGAGGTCACAGTCTTGCCACCCCGAACACACATTCCATTTGAAGTAAAGATGGCTGCACCAATTCCGGTGGCAATGTCAACCATTCCACCCTTCTATTCATACGCTATCCCTTGGGAATACACAGTCGAGGCAAGAAGTAAAGGCAAGGTCAGTTATGAGGAAGCTGTCGCAACACAAGGTATGACGAGAACTTGTAGGATCTACACCCTTGAGCATCTGGCCGAGTTAAGCAAGCAGGCTTCCTACCGGCCTCCCCTTATCGAAATAAGTCCCGATGAACTTTGGAGGAAGGTACATGCTAAGGAGTATTCAGTCATCGGCCAGATGAACAAGACCCCGTCACAGATATCCATCCTCTCTCTGCTGCAGAATTCCGAAACACATAGAAATGCTTTGTTGAAAGTGTTGAGTGAAGCATATGTGCCGAACAACATCACTAGTGGGGAAATGGCCAATATGATAGGCCAGGTACTGGAGAGTCATAAAATCTCTTTTCCTGAGGATGATCTACCACCTGAAGGATTGGGGCACAACAAAGCACTGCACATCACCGTGCAATACGAAGATCATTTCATCACAAGAATCTTGATCGATGGAGGTTCCGATCATAACATCTGTCCGTTCATAACACTCAAGAAATTGGGTAAAGGACTACATGAGATAAGGGATGGGGAGATCAATGTGAAATCCGTTGATGGTTCTCATAGGTCCACCATGGGGGAGATCAGTCTATGTCTACAGATGGGATCGACTTGGTTCGAAGTGGATTTCCAGGTGATAGATGTGCCGACATCCTACAACCTGTTGTTGGGATGACCCTGGATTCATGCTGCTGGGGACGTAGCATCAACACTACATCAGGCATTGAAATTCAAGTGGAACCACCAAGAGGTGATTATTCATGGTGACGGTAGCAACCCCATTTATAGTCGTCAAACTATTCCGGTGATTGACGGAAAAAGGAAGATAGGTGGAGGAACTTACCACCACATTGAACGGGTCAATGCTATCGACAAGGACAAGTGGTGGGACAGCAAGATTGAGAGCATCCTGAACTGGAGAGGATATGAGCCAGGCAAAGGGCTCGGTAAGAACCTCCAAGGGATCATGAAGCCCATAAAGCTCAAGGAACATGGCACCACTTTCGGTCTGGGGTATGAGTACACTTGGCAGGAATTCAACGACTGGTCGCCACCTTGGCATGGTCCCTATTACCCTTTGGAGCAGCCGATACCTCATTTTGAGCAGACTTTCAAGCAGGCCGACACTATTTACGGTTCAGACGAGGAAGAAGCACTTGCGGCAATGAGGAGTCTGTTCCTAGAAGATGATGATATGGGTTGCTGTGTTGGTTTCAAGGGGGAGGGGGAAGAAGGCCCTTCCATACAGACTGTAATCAAAGGGGCATATCTCAAGAACTGGTCTATCAGGACAACCAAAGACCGATGAGCCTCGGGCATTACTATTACTTATCTTGATGAACCAATGACTGTGACATGCAACGAGACAACGCAGAAAATGGACATTGATTCAGATGAAGACGACATACCTGAAGAGATTGTCAAAGAAGTTGAGAACTTTGATAACAGACTTAAGTCTATCCTGGATGAGACTGAAGTTATCAACTTGGGAGATTCAGAAAACGTCAAGGAGACTCGCATCAGCATTCATTTGTCACCATCAGAAAAGAAAGAATACACAGAATTTTTAAGAGAGTATGAGGACGTATTTGCATGGTCGTATGATGACATGACTGGTCTAAGTACATCTATTGTGGCTCACAAACTGCCAACCAATCCAATGTGTCCACCAGTGAAACAAAATCTAAGAAAGTTCAAACCCGACATGAGTTTGAAAATCAAAGAAGAAGTTACCAAGCAGATCAACGCCAAAGTTCTCCGGGTAGTGGAGTACCCGACATGGTTAGCCAACATTGTACCTATGCCAAAGAAGGACAAGAAGGTCAGAGTCTGCATCAACTACCGGGATCTCAACTGGTCCAGTCCGAAAGACGACTTCCCCTTCCCAAAAAGACACATTCTGATTGATAACTGCGCCAAGCATGAATTTCAGTCCTTTATGGATTGCTTCGATGGTTATCACCATATTTGGATGGATGAGGGAGATGCTGAGAAAACAGAGTTCACCTACATGAGGGCCATGACCACCATATTCCATGACATGATTCATAAGGAGATTGAGGTGTACGTGGATGATGTCATTATCAAATCAAAAAAAGCTGCTGATCACATGGAGAATTTGGGGAAGTTCTTCAATATATTGCGAAAATACAATCTGAAATTAAACCCCGCAAAGTGTGCATTCGGGGTTCCTGCTGGGAAGTTGCTGGGATTTATTGTAAGCTGCCGGGGAATAGAATTGGATCCGTCCAAGGTCAAAGCCATTCA
The DNA here is from genome assembly GCA_005239505.1 of Nicotiana paniculata. NCBI lineage: Eukaryota > Viridiplantae > Streptophyta > Magnoliopsida > Solanales > Solanaceae > Nicotiana > Nicotiana paniculata. The sequence goes on along the minus strand of ML345048.1, from coordinate 61,231 downwards.
AGAGCTACCACCACCAAGGAACAAGAAAGTTGTGATGAGTTTCTTGGGGAGGCTTAATTACATCAGCCGGTTATTAGCACAATCTACAGTCAACTTTGAGGCGATCTTTAAGATGGTGAAGAAGGATGCTGCGACCGAGTGGACCGATGATTGTCAAAGGGATTTCAACAAAATCAAGGAATATTTGTCAACACCTCCAGTCCTAGTACCGCCCGAGCCAGTCAGACCTTTGCTACTCTATCTTGCAGTATTAGATGGAGCTTTCGGCTGCGTTCTAGGGCAGCACGATGAAATAAGAAGGAAGGAACAAGCTATTTATTACCTCAGCAAGAAGTTCACTCCATAAGAGGCTCGGTATTCTCTATTAGAACGTACTTGTTGTGCTATGACTCTGGTCGCCCAAAAGCTGAGACATTATTTCTGTGCCTACACAACATATCTCATATCAAGGATGGATCCATTAAAGTACATCTTTCATAAGTCCATGCCCACTGGCAAGCTAGCTAAGTGGCAAATCCTGCTGAGCAAATTCGACATTGTTTACATGACTCAGAAGGCAGTTAAAGGACAAGATTTGGCTGACCATATTGCTGAGAATCCCGTAGATGGAGGATACGAACCTCTGAAAACATATTTTCCTGGTGAAGATGTATCATTCATAGGAGAAGATATTGCAGAATTGGAGGATATTCTTTGATGGAGCATCAAACTTCAAGGGAGTCGGTATTGGAGAAGTACTAGTATCAGAGACCGGTCAGCATTATCCGATATCCGCCAAACTCAGGTTCCCTTGCACCAACAATATGGCCGAATATGAAGCCTGTATCTTGGGGCTCAATATGGCTATTGACATGAACGCCCGGGAACTATTAGTAATTGGTTATTCAGACTTATTGGTACATCAGGTACAAGGAGAATGGGAAACAAATAATTCCAAGATACTGCTGTATCTGCACCACGTACAGGAGTTAAGAAAGAGGTTCACAAAGATAGAGTTCCGGCACGTCCCCAGATTCCAGAATGAGTTTGCCGACGCATTAGCTACCCTGTCCTTAATGATCTAGCATCCGGACAAGAATTTCATTGACCCTATTCCCATAAAGATCCATAATCAGCCAGCTTAATGTGCCCATATTGAAGAAGAAGCAGACGGAAATCCTTGGTTTCATGACATCGATAAGTACTTGGCAAAAGGAGAACACCCCGAGCTTGCAAATTCCACTTAGAAACGCACACTTTGGAGATTGTCTAACAATTATTTCCAGAGCGGAGGAATCCTGTATAGGAGGACTCTCGATTTGGGGTTATTAAGGTGTGTTGACACAAAAGAAGCATCAAAATTGCTGGAAGAAATTCATGCAGGGACCTGTGGCCCATATATGAAAGGTTTTGTTCTAGCAAACAAAATACTCCGAGGTGGTTACTTTTGGATGACTATGGAAACGAACTACATCCAGTATGTTCGAAGTACCACCGCTGCCAGATAAAGGTGCCTCCAAGTGAGCTCAATGCAACCAAATCACCATGGCCGTTCACCGCTTGGGGTATTGATGTTATTGGACCAATTGAGCCCGCCACATCCAATGGCCACAGGTTCATTTTGGTCGACATTGACTACTTCACTAAATGGGTCGAAGCATCCTCCTACAAAGCAGTTACTAAGAAAGTCGTGGTCGACTTTGTCCGCGACCGCATTGTTTGTCGGTTCAGAGTTCCAGAGTCAATCATCACCAAAAATGGTTCGAATCTCAATAGTGACTTGATGAAAGCTATGTGTGAAAATTTCAGGATCAAACACAAGAATTCCACAGCATACAGACCTCAGATGAATGGAGCCGTAGAGGCCGCTAACAAAAACATCATGAAGATACTAAGGAAGATGATACAAAGGCACAAGTAGTGGCAGGAAAAGTTATCATTCGCTTTACTGGGATACCGCACCACTGTCCGCACATCAATAGGGGCGACTCCCTATATGGTAGTTTATGGTACAGAGGCTGTAATTCCTGCCAAAGTGGAGATTCCATCTCTAAGAATTATACAGGAAGCTGAGCTCAGCGATGCTGAATGGTAAGAAGCCGTTATGAGCAACTGGCCCTCATAGACATGAAGAGAATGAATGCAGTATGTCATGGTCAACTATATCAGAACAGAATGGCCAGGGCCTTCAACAAGAAAGTCAAGCCGAGTCCATTCATACCAGGGCAATTGGTGTTAAAGAAATTCTTTCCACATCAAGAAGAAGTCAATGGGAAGTTCTCTCCCAACTGGCAAGGTCCGTACATAGTTTATAGAGTGCTGACAGGAGGAGTGCTGACAGGAGGAGCACTCATACTTGCAGAAATGGAGGGAGAAGTTTGGCCAAAACCAATCAATTCAGATGCAATCAAGCGTTACTATGTGTAATCTTTATGCTTTCTCAGTGATGTAATTTGAACTACGCCTGACCTGATTCCCGTTTAAGAGGGGATACGTAGGCAACTCTTTGGGTTAAGTCACAATTCAATAAAAATCTCATTTTCCCCGCAATTGGAAACTGGGGCAGAATTTTGAGGAGGACCCTCAAAATTCCGCAGCTAGTTCAGCCAGTTGCCGCGCGAGCAGCAGTTAGAGGCATCCACCCAGCAAACTGGGGCAGAATTTTGAAAAGGACCCTCAAAATTCCGCAACATGAGAGGTTGCAATGTCTCGGGCTGTGTCATGTCATTGGTTCATCTAAAACTATTTTAGATTATATATTATACTTTTACAAAATCATGCATATTTATTTTTGAAACAACTTGTTTACCAAACGCTACCCCAATGACACAGACAGTATCATCATGATCAAGCAAACGAGCCAAGAAGGGCCAGCAGGAATGCGAACTAACCTTTCCCCTTTACAAAACTCACGACCTTTCTTTGGATGCATGCACAAAATTGAAAAAAGCCTGAAATATATCATCCGCTCCGAGGACAGACATCGTCCCTCAAACTCGTCACGCCAACACTTATTATCAGCACAAATAATGCTTCATTATCACAACGCTCTACCGTAATTTAGCACCAGCTAAGAATTTCTGTCGTCCTTCCTTACATATTGCATAAGGCTACCTTTCTGCCTTCCGAGGTTAATCGCTACCTCCATATGCATTCACATATTGCATAAGGCTACCTTTCTGCCTTCCGAGGTTACACGCTACTTCCATCTGCATTCGCATATTGCATAAGGTTACCTTTCTGCCTTCCGAGGTTAAACGCTATCTCCATCTGCATCCGCATATTGCATAAGGCTACCTTTATGCCTTCTGAGGTTAAACGCTACCTCCATCTGCATTCGTATATTGCATAAGGCTACCTTTCTGCCTTTCGAGGTTAAATGCTACCTCCATCTGCATTCGCATATTGCATAAAGCTACTTTTCTGCCTTCCGAGGTTAAACGCTACCTCCATCTGCATCCGCATATTGCATAAGGCTACCTTTCTGCCTTTCGAGGTTAAATGCTACCTCCATCTGCATTCGCATATTGCATAAAGCTACTTTTCTGCCTTCCGAGGTTAAACGCTACCTCCATCTGCATCCGCATATTGCATAAGGCTACCTTTCTGCCTTCCGAGGTTAAACGCTACCTCCATCTGCATCCGCGTATTGCATAAGGCTACCTTTATGCCTTCCAAGGTTAAATATACCTCCATCTGCATCCGCATATTGTATAAGGCTACCTTTCTGCCTTCTGAGGTTAAACGTTACCTCCATCTGCATCCGCATATTGTATAAGGCTACCTTTCTGCCTTCTGAGGTTAAACGTTACCTCCATCTGCATCCGCATATTGCATAAGGCTACCTTTCTGCCTCCCCGTTTACTTTTCAAAGCAATCACTGTCTCTAGCATTATTTACTACGCTTTCCCTTTGGGCTAATCTCTGCCCCTTTAATTCGCAAGACTAAGCTCTGTCTTGTCAGCTTCATACTATTGCATCTTCATGGGCTGAAATATCGCCAACTTATCCAAAGGCGTCATCGTTCGGAGGCACCATCTTCATGGCCTGAGAACACCATGTCATGGCCTAAGGATCTCTCTTATCAGTTTGCATATCATTATTCAAAGGCATCATGGTTCAGAGGCACCATCTTCATGGCCCGAGAACATCATTTCATAGCCTGCGAATCCCTCATCAAGCGATTCATGGCCCAGGACATCATGGTCTAAGGACGTCATCCTCAATTGTCCGAAGACAACATTCATGGTCCAATGGGAATTTGCATCATGTTTAAATTACGTATGATATATGCTTGTTATTCATTTGCAGGTAATCCGGCTAGAAACAACCATTCAGGCAGGAGCAATTCCGCTCCAGTTCTCCTAACTATCCCATAAGCCCTTGACCACCCAACCCTGCACTTTGCGTCCGTCCTTGTGGAACTTCATCGGTATACTTCACCGATGGATCCTAAACTACATACGACCTGATTCCTGTAAAACCAGGGATATGTAGGCAGCTCAGAATCCAGGGTACGGCCTAAATCTCTCCAAATCGTTTTGCTCGGTCAAAATTGGCCATCATATCTTTACCCGACAACTCTTTCATCCTTCCCAGGTAAAGAAGGGCACCTGTTGATATCCAATTTTTCCATAATATTTTAAAATTGCATATATACCTTCAAAAACATGCTTTAATAGCAATTGATATTTTTCTATAATTTTCCATATTTTTATTAATTTATCCAGTATTTTATTTCTAATAATTAATCACAAAATTGCATTACAAACAATTTTAAAAGTATTTCTTGATTTAATTCATTATTTAGGGTCCTACTAAGACAAAATTATTTCACAATTAGCCAAATTGGCACTCTTTGGCTATGATTGCAATAACTTTTCAATTATAGCCCAATCATATGTTTTATACTATTTTTATCCATTAATTAGTCATTTTGTTTTTTTAAATTCTAATCAGTCATTTTTACTCATTTTCTAAGCATCAATTCCATTTTATACAATTATTAGCTATTTTTGTAAATTGTTTTATCTAATTTAATTAGGTTTTTAACAGCTAGCCCTTTTTATTTCAATTCTAGACTAAAATTAACCTAATCACTAACCCAATTAAATAACCCAATAGACCCCCAACCCAAACCAATTCTTACCCGGCCCAACCCCGGATCAATCTGAGCAGTTGGTCAAATTAGATCGACGACCCAGATTTCACTTGCCATAATTAAACCCTAACGACCTCCCCCCATCTCTCATTTCCCCCTCTCACACTCGCTCCCTGTCTCTCTAGTTCTCTCTAGAGACCTCTGGTCTCTCCACCTCCGATGAGGTCTGTTCGTCTTCTTCAGCCGCCTCTTAGCCGAAAACCATGGAATCCTCATCATCCTCAGGCCTCTCATGGCTCCTTCTCACCGGTCTTGTTGTCTCTAAGGTATTCAAGAGACCAGGGTCCACTCCCTCACACCTTTGGCATGTCTCAGGCCTTCATGGCTCGATTCCAGTAAGATTTCCTACTTTTCGGCTAGATCCGGTGGTTTCTTTACCGACTCTCTCTCTCTGGGTTCTCTCTTTGAATCCTTAACTTCTAAACTTCCGATTCTTTTAGATTTGTAACAGATCTATGCGTATTATGAGGTTTCCCTGAGCTTTCTTTAAAGATTCTCCTATTTTTCGAACGATCCTTCATTTTTTCCAAAAACTAGATTTTCTTGGCCCCTTTTTAAACGATTGATCTTCTGATTTTAGTTCCAGTATGTTTATAAACGTTCTGCTTAAATATCCTCTTTTACTATTAAGTATTTTGATGAAACCTTAAGTTTTTAGGGTTTATGTCTGTATTATTTATCTATATGTTCTTCTGGAGTCTCTTTGAGTTCTATACGTCTTGCCGTAATTTTGTTGTTAGGGTTTCGCTTTTCTATTGTTTCTCCAAATACTTGCTTAGGGTTTCTCTAATTTTTGTGCTACTTGTTGCTTAGTAAGTCTGATTATTCGATTAGCGATTGTTTACCTAATACTCTATTGATTCTGTGCATCTCTTCGTAAAGCTGTGACATTTTTCTTTGAATCTATGATTTGTGTATGTCCCTTGTAATTCTGTACCGATTTCGAATTGTTTCCTTATTTGTGTGGTACCTTCCTCAATTTGTACTAATTCCTCGTGATTTTATTCCCATCCGTGATTCTTTGACTAATTTCCAGAACTAATTTATATTTTTACCATATAAACACACTCAACGTATATTTTCCTTACTTGAAATATTCTGTACTTGGTCTTTATTACATGCCACATGCTTTTACTACTCCTTTTATGGTAAAGGTCAGTTTTATAGTTGATTCTTTTTGCTTATTTAACTCTAATTGTGCCGTTTTAATTATGACTCCCTAATGAGAGGAGTCCAGATCATTGATTGATTCTGATAGAACTTTATTTCTATAACTATGTTAAACTATTACTCCTTACCTTTATTTCACTACTCATTTTCAAAACTATAAATACTTTATTCATTCATTGACACAGACATGAACTAACCAGTTAAAAATCTCTCTCTCACAATTAAAAAGACTCCCTGCTCTCTCTTTTTGTGCTAAATACTACTATTCTAAGTTAGCCGGTTGCAAGCCAAGGCTAACCATTGTGCATATCCTACTTTTATGTTTGTGTTACTGCTTTCTTCACTTCATTGGTATGTTCTAATTTAGATTTCAGTCCTCAAACCAACATGTTTCTACTACTGTTGTAATTCAGCATGCTTCCAATTTGCTTTACATATTATTCAGCATGTATCTAGGATTCTGAACTCCCCTCTGCATGTTAAGTTAGGCTTTATTTGTTTATGACCAACATGTTTTTGTATACTTAGCACCTACTTCATACATTCCTATGACTGGTACATTAGCTTAACCATGGCCTTAGTTGTTTTAGGGGTTAATCTAACCTAGTACTTTACTGTACCTCTAATCTTCTAGACCCTTAGGAGTTTCTGATTGTATGTCATTATGTATACCTGCCTGCTACATGTTTTCCCTCACATGCTTTGTATTTGTCTCTCATATCCCATTACCCATGTTTGTGATTGTTGGACTATCCTTGGTCCTTTGTGTGATGTTAAGCTTCTATTTACTTCTTCAAAAATGTTTTCTTACTTACCCTTTCTCAAAATTGTTTCTTGCTTAAACCCCTTTAAAAAATAAAAGGCACTCTCACATATACTCTTATAAGTATAAGTTCATCCTCCTTCGTGTGAGCACTGCTTTGGGGACCCTTTGAGTACCCTCTGAACTCTAACACACAAGGCAGGTACTTCCCACACTACACATGTTTAACTCTCTTTGGCTATGTCTGGGTGTGAGCTTTGCTCGGGAGCCCTTGAGGTCCTTAGGGAACTTTGACACACCCCGACTATGAAAGGTTTTGAAACACCAAAAGCATTGAGGTTTGGAAGATCTGGGCCTAATTGAAGGCTCCCTATAGAAGTAACTTCTTATTTTTCCTTTGGTTGGGTAATTCATAATTCCCGTCCTGTAATAATTTGTAAACAGATATTTGGGAATGGATAGTGAAAAAGGGAGGGTATTTATATAGATTATCCATGTTAAAGTGTAGATACCATGCCTCTAGGTCTACATTTTCTTACGTGTGCACTAGAAATTCATGCTTAGGGTTGATTGTATGCGAGCATATCATGCATTAGATATCCTGTTCCTTAGGTCTATGTCTACTGTTTCAGCATCCTGTTATGGCATTATCATTTATCATATAGAAATCATGCTCTAGGATTAAATGTTAATATAAACTTGTTATTTATGTAAACCAGTTCTAATATCGCTGTAATGTGGTGGTACACCTAGGAATCATGCTTAGGATAATAAGGTGCTAATAAATAAGTCATCCTCATACTTGCTTCTTAGATGTTCAAATACTGTGTGCATTTAGAAATCCTGCCTCGGAATTCTGCATATCACCCATTCTGCATCCCTATGTGTGCATATTAGATATCATGTCTTAGGACCTCATTCGACACCTAGTTTAACTACTGATTGCATGAAAAAGGCCCTAAGAATAATTTCACCATGTTTTTTTCAAAGAACTGGTAATAGCCCTGTATTTTTACAACACCTAAGTGGAGCATAGTAGTCCTAGCCTCCTGCAGGACTGATAGGATGAGACGGGTAATAGCACGCAATTGAATCCATGACCAACACACACTTTAATTACCTTCATGGGGTGGGAAGGGTAAACTATGGATATGATGACCGGTGCGCTAATACCACGTGTAGCCCCTCTTCGAGGAGTGATTACCGGGTATTGCATTGATGTGATCCATATTATTATAAACCTAGGACACCTGTATACGCTAGTGTTTTCTAAACATCTGCATGCTTAAGATTTAAATCCCCTCTTACTTGATCCTTTACTTGTTATTTGCTAGTTGTACAAATTCACGAAACCATTTGACCGGGAACCACACTTGTGGATCTTGAGGGGTGCCTAACACCTTCCCCTTAGGATAATTTCAAGCCCTTACCCAAATCTCTGGTTAGCAACATAGTTATAATTTAATCCCTTAGGTGCCCTAACGCACCGTTAAAATTGTTAGGTGGCGACTCTTTAAAATATGCAAACCCTTTTCCAAAAGGAAAGAGTTGTCCCAACCAATGTCATAAACCCGATATTTCGAGAGGAAAAAAAGGGGGCACGACAAGGGGTTGGTATAGATGAAAGAATCTGCATGAAACTGTTCATGAGGAGCCTCACTGGAGACGCCTTATCCTGGTACATCAGTCAAAATCCAAAGAAGTGGATTAACTGGGTAAGCAGGGCGTTGGATTTCATGGATCGGTTCAGATTCAATACATAGAATACACAAGATGTCTCCTATATCCAGAATCTTAAGAAGAAGTCAACAGATGCTTTTCGCGAGTATGCTACTCAGTAGAGATCAGAAGCTGCGAAAGTAAGGCCGACATTGGAAGAAGAACAAATGAATAAATTCTTTGTCCGGACCGAGGATCCGCAATATTATGAGAGGATAATAGTTATTGAGAATCATACATTCTCCAACATCACCAATTGGGAGAAAGAATATAAGAGGGAATCAAAATCGGGATGGTAGAAAATTTTGAGGCATTACAAGCTACGAACAAAGCCTTGCAGTCAGGAGGCATATCCAAAAAGAAGGTAGTAGGGGATGTGATGGTAGCCTAAGGTCTGAAATCTCCTCTCACATACCAAACACCTCCACCCACATATCAGCCTTCACCTCCCAAATATCCACAACCCGCCACCGCTTACCATACTTACAATACCCAGCCAGCATACTACCACTCACCACCAGCCTACAAAATTATAGAAAACCCAGGCCAAATTTCGATTGTAGACCGCCCATACAATACACTCCTATTGCCGAACCCATTGACCGGTTGTATGAGAGATTGAAAGACGCCGGTTATGTCACTCCCATTCCCACTGTCGCCATGGAAAATTCCTCTCAATGGGTTAATCCAAATAAGACATGTGCCTACCATTCGGGCATGAAGGGTCACACTATCGATAAATGTCTCACTCTGAAGGATAAGATCCAGACGCTGATTGATACCAAAGTTATACAGGTGAAGGAGACGACACCTAATGTCTGCAACAATCCCCTCTCAGATCACAGGGGCGAGGGGGTAAATGTGATAGAAACTGATGAAGAATGGGACCCCGAGGGGTCAATTGGGATTATTCGAGAAGGGGATGATCCCAAAATGCCTCCAGTCACTCTCACACCTATATTGGTACATATACAGTCACCGATTGAGGCTGAGGTAGCCACACCAACTCCATTCGAGGTTGAAGTAGCAAAAACCTCAGCTGCGCCGACTCCCTTCGAAGTAGAAGTGACCACACCATTCACTGTAACAGTAGAACCCACACCATCTTTTAAGTCCAATACTGTACCATGGGACTATACTACAAAATCGAGAAGGAAAGGGAAGGGTAAAATGGAAGAAGATGGTGCAACGTAAGGTATGACCAGAACTGGTAGGGTTTACACGCCTGAGCATTTAGGGGGAACAAGTAAAGATGCCGCTTCCAAATAGCCTATCATTGAAACCGGCCCAGATGATCTTTGGAGAAAGGTACAAGCGAGAGAGTATTCTGTGGTTGATCATCTGAACAAAACCCCTGCTCAGATATCCATTCTATCATTACTGCAGAATTTTGAAGCACATAGGGATGCATTGATGAAGGTATTGAATAAGGCTTATGTACCCAACAACATTACCAGTGGGGAGATGGCTAACATGGTAGGACAAGTATTGGGAAGCCACAAGATCATTTTCCATGAAGACAAACTACCACTGGAAGGATTGAGCCACAATAGGGCGCTGCATATCACAGTACAATGCGAAGACAAATTCATTGCCAGGGTCTTGATATATGGGGGTTCAAGTCTCAACATCTATCCGCTGACTACTTTGAAGAGATTGGGTAAAGGTTTGCATGAGATATGAGCAGGAAATTTGAACGTAAAAACGTTCGATGGATCTCAAAGGGCCACGATCGGAGAAACCAACCTCTATTTACAAATGGGCCCAACTTGGTTCGATGTTGAATTCCAAGTGCTTGACATATCCACCTCATACAATCTGCTATTGGGACGACCCTGGATACACGCTGCTGGGGCTGTAGCATCCACTCTGCATCAGGCTGAAGTTCGAATAGAACCATCGGGATGTGATCATTCATGGGGATGGAGTAACCGTACTTACACCAATCAGACTGTTCCAGTTGTGGAGAATAGAAGGAAGTTAGGGGGAGAGATTTACCATCAAATTGATTGTGTTAATGCGATCGAGAAGGATAAATGGTGGAGTAGCAAAATAGAGAGCATATTGGCATGGGCAAGATATGATCCTGGTAAAGGGCTCGGAAAGAATCTCCAAGGTATTTCCAAACCAATACAGTTAAAACATCACGACACAACCTTTGGACTCAGATATCAATATACCTAGCACGAGTATCAGAACTGGTCGACACCATGGCATGGTCCTTATTACCCTCTCGAGCAATCGATACCACATCTGAGCCAATCCTTCCATCAGACTGATATGATGTGGGGATCTGAAGAAGATGAAGCGCTAGCTGGTTTAAGGAATCTGTTCTTGGAAGATGAAGACATGGACTACAGTGTAATAGTTGAGGAGGAGGAGGAGGAGGAAGGCCTCTCCATCTAGACAGTAGAGAGGGGAGATGTTCTCAAGAACTGTACTACCACACCATCGAGGGCCCGCCGAGTTCCGGGGTTGCCTAGCTGCTAGTGCCATTTATTTTGAAAACAATTCTTATGAGCATCTTCTTAAAAAAATCTTCAGTATTTTGTTTTGAAACATTTGTTTGAATCATTAAAATCGCTTTTTAATTGATACCTTGATACTTATTAATGGTTTGCTATTTTTTTATATATTACTATCCTCTACATTTTTCTTTTTACAACATTACTATTTATTATCTTGATGAACCGACAACTGTGACATGTAATGAGATAACGCAACATAAGGATAGTGACTCAGAAGAAATAGAAGAAAAGGATATAATACCTGAGAAAATTGTCAGAGAAGTTGAAGATTTTGAGAACAAGACTAAGTCCAACATGGACGAAACTGAGATAGTCAACTTGGGAGATTCCAAAACAGTCAAAGAAACTCGCATAAGCATTCACCGGTCACCATCAGAGAAAGAAGAATACACCTGTTTCCTGAAAGAATATGAAGACATTTTCACATGGTCTTATGATGATATGACTGGTTTGAGCACATCAATGTGGCTCATAAACTACCTATCAACCCAATGTGTCCTCCTGCAAAGCAAAAGCTCAGAAAGTTCAAGCCATATATGAGTCTGAAAATCAAAGAAGAAGTCACCAAGCAGATCAAAGATAAGGTTCTCAGAGTGGTTGAATATCCAAATTGGTTGGCTAACATTATGCTAGTTCCAAAGAAGGATGGGAAAGTCAGAGTATGTGTCGACTAACAGGATCTAAACAGAACAAGTCCCAAAGATGATTTTCCACTACCCAACATATACATACTGATCGATAACTGCGCCAAGCTTGAACTCTGATCCTTTGTGGATTTCTTTGCCGGATATCATCAGATCTGGATGGATGAAGAAGATGCCGAGAAAATAGCTTTTATTACACCATGGGGGTGTACTGCTATAAAATGATGTCGTTTGGCCTAAAGAATGCTGGGGCCACTTATATGAGAGCTATGAAAACTATTTTCCATGACATGATACACAAGGAAATAGAGGTATATGTGGATGACGTTATTATCAAATCCAAGAAGGGCACAAATCACATAGCAGACTTGAGGAAATTCTTTGATCGTCTTCGGAGGTACAATTTAAATTGAATCCTACAAAATGTGCCTTTGGAGTCCCTGCTGGGAAAACTGGGGCAACTCCTTATTTGATGGTCTACGGTACTGAAGCTGTCATTCCCGCCGAGGTTGAAATTCCTTCCTTAAGAATTATACAAGAAGCTGAACTTAGTGATGCAGAATGGATAAGAAGTCGCTATGAGCAATTAGCCCTCATTGATGGGAAAAGAATGAACGCATTGTCTCATGGTCAACTTTATCTGAACAGAATGTCCAGAGATTTCAACAAAAGGGTCAAACCAGACATTTCGCACCGGGGCAGCTGGTGCTGAAACGGATATTTCCGCATCAAGATAAAGCCAAAGGGAAATTTTCACCAAATTGGAAAGGGCCCTACATGGTTCACATAGTACTAACAGGACGAGCGCTCATACTTGCAGAAATGGACGGAGAGATTTGGACAAATCCTATTAACTTAGACGCAGTCAAAAGATACTATGTTTAGATTGCTTGCATTTCTTCATCTGATATAATTGAACTACGCTTGACCTTATTCCCGTTTAAGAGGGGATACATAGGAAGCCCTGTGCGTTCGTTCAAAATTCAATAACATTTTCATTTTCCCCACAATCAGAAACTAGGGAAGAATTTTGAGGAGGAGCAAGTCCAACCAACGCCATCTTATGCAGAACGATCGGAGAATCACCTAAGTAAACTGGGACAAAATTTTGAGGTGGACCCTCAAAATTCTAATACAAGGAAGCCACAATGTCTCTAAAGTGTCACAATCATTGGTTCATCTAATTTACTTGATATTATATATTTTCTAAATAACTACATTCATCATATGCACGCGTATTTTTTGAAAACTTTATCTTATGAAACAACCAGATGCTACCCGTGGTAACTCAAGCATGATTTTGATACAGAGCAATGCAAAGCAGGCAGGCGGAGGCATGAACCAAACTTCCCCAAAAAACTCACGACTTTTCTTTGGATGCAGGAACAAGAAATATTCTCAAATTCGGGCACACCTCGGAATCACAATCTTCATAACGACAAAGCTGCCAAGCGCAAACATATTTCCAGCTAAGAAATACTTTGCTACTACTTATTATCTGTTCATTTCATAAGACTAATACTTGTCTCCATTATTGTATGAGGCTAAGCCTTGCTTCCTCAATGGCATAAGGCTAAGCACTGCCTTTCCTTGCATGAGACTAAGCCTTGTCTCTGTCTTGCATGAGGCTAAGTCCTGCCTCCTTAATTGCATAAGGCTAAGCACTGCCTTCCCTCGCATGAGACTAAGAATTTTATCTATCTTGCATGAGGCTAAGACCTGCCTCCTCAATTACATAAGGCTAAGCACTGCCTTCCCTCGCATGAGACTAAGCATTGTCTCCATCATTGCATGAGGCTAAGCCCTTCCTCTTCAATTGCATAAGACTAAGCACTGTCTTCCCTCGCATGAGACTAAGCATTGTCTCCATCATTGCATGAGGCTAAGCCCTTCCTCCTAAATTGCATAAGGGTAAGCACTGCCTTCCCTTGCATGAGACTAAGCATTGTCTCCATTATTGCATGAGGCTAAGACCTGCCTCCTCAATATCATGAGTCTAAACATTGTCTCTCCTTGCATAACCATAAATGCTATGCCATTTGAAACCTTGCACTATTCAACACCTCGGGGCTAAGCTCTACCCCTGATCTTGCAAAAGACTAAGCTCTGTCTTGTTTCACTTCACATAACCAAACATCATGTCTTTGCATCTCATAGGCTGAAATATCGTCATTTTGTCCAAAGGCGTCATAGTCCGAAGGCATCATCCTCATAGCCAGAATACACCATGCCATGGCCTGAGGATCTCTCAATATTGCACATCATTGTTCAAAGGCGTCATGGTTCAGAGGCACCATCCTCATGGCCCAAGAACATCATTTCATGGCCGCGAATCCCCTATCTCACGATTCATGGCCTGGGACATCATGGTCTAAGGACATCATCCTCACCGTCCAAAGAAGATCTCCATGGTCCAAAGGGAATCTGCATCATGTTTAAATTCTCGCAATAATCCATATATATTTGCATGCATCGTGTTTTAAGTTTTGCAGGTGATCCAGGAAGTAACTGTTATCCTAACGGGAGCAATCTTCGCTCCGGTTTCCGTTCAACATTCATATCCTGCAATTATTTCAAACGTAACCAACCACCGTCCATTACCCATTCCCATCTGATAACCGTTCATATATCCATAACCGTTCCAAGGTACATCCACCCACAATTTCTATCTCGTCCTATCCAGAAAAGCTTGTCCGTTCCTATAACAACTCCATCGACTTACTCCATCGTTGGATCCAGAACTACACACGGCCTGATTCCCCTAAAATCAGGGATATGTAGGCAACTCAAAAACTATAGTTCGGCATATACTTTTCAAATCACCCCATTCGGTCAAAATCGGTCATCATTTTTTTACCTAACAACTGTTTCATCATTCCCGGGTTAAGATGGGCAACTGTGGATACCCATTTTTTCCCTCATATTTTAAATATATTCTCAAAATACATCATCATTTAGCTTATAAGCATATACAAGTATTTTTCATAATTTTTCATATTTTTAAAGCCTTAAAATTGTTTTTTCTTGTATTTAAATTACTTGAATGTTTATTAATTACTGCTTCAATTACTTTGTGATGACTTAATTACCTAAAATTATTATTTTCATCCATAATACATGTTTCATATATTTTTATTTTATTTTTTATATAATTACATTAGTATTTTTAGGCCATTTGCACAAACATACAATAATAGCCTATATTTTACAACTTTACTGCATTTGTCATTTCTATTCAAGGATAAAATAATATTTAACATTTTTATAATCTTCTAGTATTGTTTTAAAATATTCCTTTCCGTAAATAGCATTTTTACAATTTATTTAATTATTTTATTAATTATTTTTTCCTTAATCTCCTATTTTAAGAACCTGGCCCAAAATAGCGATTAATTTTGGACAAGACAAGCCCCAAATCCATGGCCCAATCCCTAAGCCCAATCCAAAATCCCCTTTTATCCCCAACCCAATCCAAAACTCAACCATCTCTTCTCAAATCCCAGCCATTGATCAAAAGTGATCAACGACTCACAACAACCCTCCCTATTCTCCTTATATCCCCTCACCCAAACCCTAACCCCATTCTCTCTTTAGCCCCGCCTTCAAACACCCCTCCCTCTCATAGAAACCCTAGCCGCCTTTCTCAAACCTCTCAAAATCCGTCTCAACCATAGATTTTTTCGATGATTCTCTTACCTTTTGTGTGATATATCGCTATTTCCTACAAATGTATGGTATCTCCTAGTACTTTCCTAAACATGGAAATTACTATATCTCATATTTCGGCCACTCCCCTTTTGACCACTTGAATCTGGACTTGTATGTAGTCCATATACTTCAGGACCATGGTTGTATGGGTCTGATTAGCCAAGATTTTTGGCCAATCTTTGATTTCTGCCAATTAGGGTTTGAATTTCCCTTTGTTCCTTACCAATTCTTGACTGATACTTTTCCTTTTCTATGTTTGACTACTCTTTTTCCTTATTTCTATTTAATCTGACATGTTTCCCTATTTTCTACTTTATATTGCCTTAAATCTGACTCTAAATGATTTTTGGTATGATATTTTCCTTACTCTCTATTTAATACCCAACCTGCATATTTCCACTCACCTCCACCTGCCAGCCAAAACTACCCAATTCCATGACCAAAGTTTGACCGTAGAGCTCCCAGACAATACATCCAATAGCTGAACCCATAGCCCAACTATATGAGAGACTAAAGGCCGCTGGATACGTCATTTCCGGCTGTTGCTATTGAGAACCCTTCCCAGTGGGTAAACCCCAACAAAATGTGTGCCTATCATTCAGGCATGAAGGATATTCCATTGAGGAATGCCACATGTTGAAGGAAAAGATTTAGACATTGATCGATACCAAGGTTATACAAGCAAAATAAGCCATGCCAAATATCCATAAAAACCATCTCCCGAATCATATGGGAGAATGAGTGAATGTGATAGAAACTAATGAGGAATGGGATCAGGAGGGATCCATCGGACTTATTCCAGAGAGGGATGCTCCTAAAGCATCTCCAGTCACCCTCTCTCCAATTGTGGTGCAAACCCAGGCACCGTGTGAGGTCAAGGTAGCTATGCCTTTCACTATGATGGTACGTCCCATGGGATTATGTGGTGGAGGTGAGAATAAAAGGAAAGGCCAAAATGGAAGAGACAGGTGCTGCGCAAGGAATGACCAGAACTGGCAGAGTTTATACACTTGAGAATCTTGGAGGAACAAGAAAACAAACCGCATCTAAGCCACCTGTCGTGGAGACGGGCAACGATGATCTTTGGAGAAAGGTATAGGAAATGGAGTACTCTTTTGTTGATCATGTGAACAAGACTCCCTCCCAGATATCCATCTTGTTACTGTTGCAAAACTCAGACGCGCACAAGAATGCCTTGATGAAGGTACTAAGTGAAGCTTATGTGCCCGCCAGTATCACGAGTGGGGAGATGACCAATATGGTAGGACAAGTATTGGAGAATCACATAATTATTTTCCATGAAGATGAGCGACTGCCAGAAGGGTTAAGTCACAAAAAAGCATTGCATATCACTGTGCAATTTAAAGACAAGTTCATTGCCAGGGTCCTGATAGATGGAGGTTGCCTGAACGTTATGCCCACTGACTACTTTGAAAAGACTGGGTAAAGGCCTGCACGAGATACGGAAAGCATAAATGTGAAAGTGTTCGATGGATCTTAGAGATTCATTATTGGAGAAATAAACCTTGATTTGCAGATAGAAACAACATGGTTTGATGTTGGATTCCAAGTGCTAGACATATCCACCACTTAAAACCTATTATTTGGACGACCATGGATACATGCAGCTGGGGCAGTCGCTTCTACTCCACACCAGACTATGAAGTTTGAGTGGAATCATCAAGAGGTGATTATTCACGAAGATGGAAGCAACCCTATCTACACTAACAAGACTATTCCAGTTATCAAGAACAGGAGAAAATTGGGATGAGAAACATACCACCGCATTGAGCGAGTAAATGCAATCGAGAAGGATTGATGGTGGAGCAACAAGATAGAAAGCATACTGATGTGGTTATGGTATGATATAGACAAGGGTCTTGGACGAAATCTTCAAGGGATCACAGAACCCATACAGCCACAATATCATGGCACAACCTTTGGTCTCGGGTATGAATATACTGTGCAAGAATATCAGGATTGGACATTGCCATGGCGTACCGATTACTACTTGTTGTAACAACCCATACCACCACTGCACCAGATGTTCCACTAGACTGATGTAATCTGGGGATCTGAGGAAGATGGGGTTTTAGCTAGCATGAGGAAGTTGTTCTTAGACGAGGAAAATATGGACTACAGTGAAATTTTAGAAGAGGAGGAGGAGGAGGTGGAAGAAAACCTTACCATTTAGATAGTGGGAAAAGAATTTGTTATCAAGAACTGTAATGCTTCACCATTCGTAGTTTGCCGAGTACCTGGGTAGCCTTGGGAAAATTAGCATGATTTCTTTTACAATTCTTTTTGAGCATTTAAGACATTTTTAGTTCTTTGTATTGACATAATTACTCGAGCCATCGAGTCGTACTTGTTAACAATTTTAAGTTTTATTTAATGCTTTATTTATTTTTGTTTATTTATTATTATTTTTCCATATTCTTTTCAACATAATTTTACATATCCCGATGAACGTTCCTCTGTGACATGTAATGACACAACACAACATAAGGAAAGTGATTCGGAAGATTTGAAAGATTATATAATACTTGAGTAGATTGTCAAAGAAGTAGAGAATTTTGAGAACAAACCAAAGTCCAATTTGGAAGAAACTGAGGCGGTTAACTTAGGAGATTCTGAAATGGTAAAGGAAACTTGCACAAGCATTCATCTATCACCGTCAAAGAAGGAAGAGTACATCTGGTTTCCAAAAGAATATGGGGATATTTTCGCGTGGTCCTACGACGGCATGACTAGGTTAAGAACATCCATAGTGGCTCACAAGCTACCTACCAACCCCATGTGTCCACTAATAAGTAAAAGCTCAGAAAATTCAATTCGGATATTACTCTGAAGATAAAGGAGAAGGTTACCAAGAAAATAAAAGCCAAGGTCCTCCGAGTGGTCGAGTGTCCAACCTGGTTAGCCAACACTGTGCCGGTTCTGAAAAAATATGGGAAAGTTAGAGTGTGCGTCAATTAATGTGATCTGAATAGAGAAAACCCTAAGGATGATATCCCATTTCCTAACATACACATACTAATAGAAAACTGTGCCAAGAATGAACTCCAATTTGGATGGACGGAGAGGACACCAAAAAGACAACCTTTATCAAGCCATGAGGGATATATTGTTACAAAATGATGCCATTTGGTTTGAGGAACGCTGAGGCTACCTACATGAGGTCCATGACGACTCTTTTACACGACATGATACACATGGAAATAGAAGTGTAAGTGGATGATGTTATCATCAAATCTAAGAGAAGTTCGGACCACATAGCAGACCCGAGGATGTTTTTCGACCGGCTCTGAAAATAAAATTTGAAGTTAAATCCTGCAAAATGTGCTTTCGGAGTCCCTCTTGGGAAGTTACTGGGTTTCATCGTTAGTCACCACAGTATTGAGCTCAAACCGTCTAAAATCAAAGCTATTCAAGACTTGTCACCGCCAAAGAACAAGAAGGATATGATGAGTTTTCTGGGACGCCTAAATTATATCAGCCGTTTAAAAGAAAAATCAACGGTGATATGTAAGCCGATCTTCAAAATTATGAGAAATGATGCCACGACGAGGTGGGCTGAAGAATGTCAAAAGGCTTTCGAGAAAATCAACATACTTTTCTAAGCCGCCCGTTTCATCTCGCCAGAGCGAGGAAGACCTTTGCTGCTATATCAATCTGTGTTGGACGGAGCTTTTGGGTTCTTTCTGGGGACACATGATGAAACGGGAAGAAAAGAACATGCGATATATTATCTGAGTAAGAAGTTCACACCTTATAAAGCCCGACACTCTTTGTTGGAACACACCTGTCGTGCTTTGACGTGGAGAGCCTAGAAATTGAGACATTATTTCTGTGCATATGGTACATATCTCATATCAAGGATGGACCTGCTAAAATACATCTTTCAGAAATCCATTCCTTGGGTAAGTTAGCAAAATGGTAGATATTTCTCAGTGAGTTTCACATCATCTATGTGACTCAGAAAGAAGCATTGGCCGATCACTTGGCAGAGAACCCCGTAGATGGAGAAAATGAATCATTGAAGATGTATTTTCTCGACGACGAAGTGTCGTTTATATGAGAATATATTTTCGAGACATATGATGGTTGGAGGTTATTTTCTGACGGAGAAGCTACTTTCAAGGGAGTGGGCATCAGAGTTGTTTTAGTATCAGAATTCGGTCAACGTTATCTGGTATTCGCACAACTCATGCACTACCAATAGGGCAGACGAGGCTTGCATCTTCGGACTCAGATTGGCCATCGACAAGAATATTCAGGAGTTGTTTGTAATCGAAGATTGAGATCTAGTAGTACATCAGGTACATGGAGAGTGGGCTACTATAACGACCCGATCGGTCGTTCGTGAGATTTACCCCGTTTCCCCCCATTTCTGCATTTGTTATATATTTCTAGCCTACCTTTGTTGTGTTGGGCCAGTTGGTTTGGGTCCGGAGTGTTCATGGTGAGAATTGAGGTATTTAGTCTCTTAAAGTAGCCTAATAGTTGAAAAAGTCAACTGAGAGTTGACTTATTGGTGAACGACCTCGGAATACAGATTTTATGGCTCGAATAGCTTTTTTAGGTGATTTGGGACTTAGGAGTGTGTTCAGAATGAAGTTGTGATGTCCGGCTTAAAATTAGGCTTTAATTGGCGAAAGTTAGTTTTTGGCGATTTCCGGTCGGCAAGGGAAAATAGGCTATCAAGGCTGGAATGGAATTCCGGAAGTTGGAGCAGGTTCGTAATGTCATTTTGGATATGTGTGAAAACTTTCAGGTCAATCGGATGTGTTTTGGTTGGTTTCGGCATCGTTGGAGAAATTTAGAAGTTTCAAAGTTCATAGGCTTGAATTTAATGTAATTTTGGTGTTTTTGTGTTGTTTTTGGTGTTTTGAAGGCTCGACTAAGTTTTAGTGATTCTATGGGGGGTGTTGGTATGTTTGGTTGGGGCCCCAAGGGGCTCGAGATTGATTTCGGATGGTTGGCGGAGTTTTGAACTTGGAAAATTGCAGCAAATGGCTGTTGGTGTAAGTTTCTGGTGTTGGCCGCACCTGCGGATGAGTAGCCACAGGTCCGAAAGGAGGCTAGGCAGGGGAAATCCGCAGGTGCAAAGAGATGGCCGCACCTACGAAGCCGCAGGTGCGGAGAAGTGGCCGTAGGTGCGACAATTGGTCCGTTAGTCGGATTTCGCAGGTGCGCACCTGGGACCGCAGGTGCGGAAATGCTGGGCAGAACAGTATAAAAGAGGCCTCCGTGAAATTTATTTCATACCACCATTGTTGCATGCTGTTGGAGCTCTTTTGAAGGAAAATTTAAGAGGGAATTCATGGTTCTTCAGTGAAGGTAAGTTCTCGGGTTATTAAAATCGTTTCTATGCTATTTTGTTCGGATTAGGCTTGTAAATTGGAGGATTAAAGTAGGAAAAAGGTTGGGAAGAGTGGGAGGAGGATTGGAAAATTCTTTTGGAAATTTAGATAAGCAATTATGGTCCGATTGTGGTGTTTTTGGTATGTGTAGAATCGTAGGAGGACGAGGTTTCTAGTGATGTGAAGTTTATCGAATTCCGAGACGTGGGCCTGGGGCTCGGGTTTGGCCGAAGTTTGAGATTCTTGTATAATTTGATAGTTTTCGATCAGGTTGTGTTCCTGTAGTATATATTAATGGTGTTAAACTGGTTCTGGCTAGATTGGGAGCAATCGGGAGCCAATTTGAGGGACAAGAGCATATCAGACTAGTGTTGTAGCCTGGTAGAGGTAAGTAATGGTTATAAATCTTGCCCTGAGGGTATGAAACCCCGTACTACATATTTCACTGATTTTAGAATGGCGAACATGTCGGATGACGAGAACGTGGCGCGCACTGATTTTTGGATTTGGACTAGGTCCACTCCGCAGTAACTAATGAGTTGCATATTTTACTCAAAACCTTATGTTAAATTACGTTCTAAAGATTGTTGCAATATTTGGGCTATAAGCCGTGTTTAGGGCCTCGTACCGATCTGTTTAGACCCCTTAGGGGCTTTTTACTGTTGTTTTTTCTCACTATTTATTGATGATTTCACTCAGCCACATTGTGCTTAGTATTTTTGAAACTCAGCCTGATTTACACTACTTTGAGATTTAAAAATGATGTTTTGGGTCGAGTACCCTGTTTTACTGATTCGCCCGAGGGGCTTTTTGAGAGGTTCTGCTGAGTGAGGCTGAGGGCTTGATTATGAGGATATGATACGCCACGAGGTGGCTTGATATTAGTGCTTGGGCTGAAGGAGTCCCTCCAGATTTTGCACACACCCCCAGTGGGCGCACCAAGTGCCGAGTGCCGAGTGACGAGTGATTGGGAGGCATGAGTGATTATGAGATGCTGAGTGAGTGATTACGAGTGATGGTGAGGTATTCCCAAGGGGCTGATTATGAGTGACTGTGAGGCATTCCCGAGGGGCTGATTATGATACATGTTTTTGCCCGAGGGGCTACTTATGATTTTACTACTTTCACTCTGAATTTATGAAATATGTTTTGCCCAAGGGGCCTCTATATGATTCATTTCATTTTCATACTAAATCTTTCGGTTTGAAGTTGTTAAAAATATGCATTCTTCAAAGGACTTTTCTGAAGTTGGTTGTAAGGCATGATGACTTCATATATCTATGTTTATACTGTTGGAAAGAAAGGCTGTGCATATTGTGTTGACATTGATTTCTATGTGATTTTTTGCCACTTAGACTTGATTTATTTTCATTACTACTGAGTTGGCGTACTCACATTACTCCCTGCACTCCTGTGTGTAGATTCAGGTGCAGATACCGAGCATTAGCTATCTTTTCCATGCGGAGCCAGAGTGCGGGATATAGAGGTAGATGTTCAGCGTCCACATCAATCTCTGTTTTCCCTTCTTGTTGTATCTAGCTATTTATTCGAAGGTTTTGTATTATAATAATATACCTTTGGCTTATTTTCCTTAGATTCTCATGACATGTTGGCTCCGGGTTTTGGGGTTAGTGGCACTGTTTATTGGCCTAATGTATTTATTAGACTCTGTATATTTTATGAAATGCTTGAAACTTGATTGGGATTTTTGACGAAATTATGAACATGTGGTTATTAGCTAGCCTAGTTCCACGATAGGCACCATCACGGCCGGTTTAGGTTTTGGGGTCGTGACAGTTTGGTATCAGAGCCTAGGTTACATAGGACTCAACGGTCATGAGCTTGTTTAGTAGAGTCTTGCGGATCAGTACGGAGACGTCTGTACTTATCTTCGAGAGGCTGCCGAACATTTAGGAAACATTTCTATCTTTCTTGAACTCTTTCGTGCTAATCTATTGATTCTTGACATCTAAACTTATGTTGTTTCATTCTCTCACAGATAGTGAGGACACGCAATACCGATCAGAGTGACCAGTCACCGGCTAGACCAGCGGGAGGTCGAGGCCGTGGTAGAGATAGGGGGCCAGCTCGCGTAGCGGCTGGGACAGTACCACAGGATACCCCTATCGATCAGAATCAGGTTCCCGCCGATGGTGTTCCAGCAGGACAGGCTCAGGCATCGACAGTTCCTATGGTTATTCCGGGTCTTCAGGAGACCCTGTCTCAGATATTGGCAGTTTGCACCAGTTTGGCTCAGGCAGTCTCCATGTCTTCTACTGCCACCTCAGCTCAGGCCGGAGGAGGCAATCAGACTCCAGCTGCCCGGGCACCTGAGCAGGTGGCACGGGGTATTCAGGCACCGGGAGCAGCCCCAACTCAGCCAGTTGCTCCGGTCCAGGATTTATGTCCGTGCTATGCTTGAGGACGAGCAGTGCAGGTTGGAGAGGTTCAGCAGACTTCAGCCTCCGACTTTCAATGGTACAGAGGGCGAGGATGCCCAGGGGTTTCTAGATAAGTGCCAGAGGATACTACGTACTACGGGTATTTTGGAGACTAGTGGGGTCTCATTTGTTACATTTCAGTTTGCGGGTTCTGCCTTTGCTTGGTGGGAGTCATTTGAGAGGCGTAGGCCGGTTGGTTCAGCACCTCTCACCTGACAGCAGTTCTCCACGATCTTTTTAGAGAAGTATGTTCCTCAGTCCCACAAAGAGGAGCATTATATGTAGTTTGAGCAGTTGCGCCAGGGAGAGTTATTAGTTACTCAGTACGAGATGAGATTTTTCGAGTTGGCTAGGAATGCTTCTGAGATTGTCCCTACTGAGAGGGAGAGATTGAGGAGGTTTGTCAATGGTCTTTCTTATTAGCTCCGACTATTTATGACTCGGGAGAGAGTATCGGGTGCTTCATTCGAGTAGGTTGTTGACATAGCTTGAGTTTTTGAGTCTGTTTGCCGCCAGGAGCGGGAGGAGAGGGAGGCCAAGAAGCCTTGTGGTTCGGGAAGTTCTAGTGGTGCTCCCTTCAGGGGGCAGTTTCAGCAGGGTAGGGGTCGTTAATTGAGGTCTCCTCAGTCAGGCCGCCTAGCATATAGTGGTGCATCTTTGGGGCATGGTCCCCGTGGTTCTCAGTCAGGCCGTACTTCATTTGGTGCCCTCCTAGACCAGAGTGCAGCTCGAGCACCCCCAGTTCAGAGTTCTCCTATGGATGAGTCTTCCTGTGGTCGTTCGGGTGTTAGGGGTTTCTATCAGTCCCCACCTCTAGCTCCAGGGAGTTGTTTTGAGTGTGGAGAGTTCGGGCACGTGTGGAGGCAGTGTCCCCGCCATTCCGGTGGATCTTCTCAGTAGAGGGGCCAGCCCTCGACTTCAGCTCCAGTTACTTCACCACCCGCCCAGGCAGCTAGAGGTGGTATTCAGTCAGCCAGAGGCTACCCTAGAGGGGGAGGTCGAGCAGAGGGAGGTCAGGCTCGCATGTATACATTTCCAACCAGGCCAGATGCTGTGGCCTCAGATGCCGTGATCGCAGGTATCAGTCTGTTACCGAGATGCCTTGGCCTTATTTGACCCTGGTTCTGCATATTCCTATGTTTCTTCATATTTTGCCTGTTTTTTGGATGTGCCCCGTGAGTCTCTAGTCACCTCTGTTCATGTGTAGACTCTGGTGGGCGATACTATTTTTGTGGACCATGTGTATCAGTCGTTCATGATGTCTATTGGGGGTCTAGAGACCCGAGTGGACCTACTATTACTCAGCATGGTCGATTTTAATGTGATATTAGGCATGGATTGGTTATCTTCGTGCCATGCTATTCTTGATTGTCACGCTAAGACCGTGACCTTAGATATGCCAGGGTGTCCGAGGGTTGAGTGGAGAGGTTATTCTGAGTATATGCCTAGCAGGGTGATTTCCTACCTGAAGGCTCAGCGGATGGTTGAGAAAGGGTGTTTATCTTATTTGGCCTTTGTGAGGGATGTCAGTAGTGAGACTCCCGCTATTGATTAAGTTCCTGTGGTCCGTGACTTTCCGGATGTGTTTCCTGCAGACCTGCCATGCATGGCACCTGACAGGATATTGATTTTGGTATTGACTTGGTGTCAGGCACACAACCTATTTCTATTCCACCTTATCGTATGGCACCAGCGGAACTAAAGGAATTGAAGGAGCAGCTTCAGGAACTCCCAGATAAGGGGTTCATTCGGCCTAGTGTGTCACCTTGGGGTGCACCGGTGTTGTTTGTGAAGAAGGATGGGTCCATGCGTATGTGTATTGATTATCGACAGCTGAACAGAGTTACGGTGAATAATCAGTATCCCTTGCCCCACATTGATGATTTGTTTGACCAGCTTCAGGGAGCTAGATTTTTTTCCAAGATTGACTTGAGATCTAGGTATCATCAGTTGAAGATTCGGGATTCTGACATTCCGAAGAGTGCTTTCAGGACCAGATATGGTCATTACGAGTTCTTGGTTATGTCATATGGGCTGACCAATGCCCCAGCTGCGTTCATGCAATTGATGAATAGCGTGTTTCAGCCTTACCTTGATTCTTTCGTCATTGTGTTCATTGATGACATCCTGGTTTATTCTCGTAGCCAGGAAGACCATGCTCAACATTTGAGAGTTGTGTTACAAAGGTTGAGGGAGGAGAATCTTTATGCAAAATTCTCCAAGTGTGAGTTTTGGCTTGGTTCGGTAGCTTTCTTGGGGCACGTGGTGTCTAGTGAGGGTATTTAGGTTGATCCGAAGAAGATAGAGGTGGTGTAGAGTTGGCCCAGACCGTCCTCAGCTACAGAGATTAGGAGTTTCCTTGGTTTGGCGGGATATTACCGTCGCTTTGTCGAGGGATTCTCTTCTATTGCTTCGCCTTTGACCAGATTGACGCAGAAGGGTGCTCTATTTCGATAGTTTGATGAGTATGAGGAGAGCTTTCAGAAGCTCAAGTCAGCATTGACCACAGCTCCGGTACTAGTTTTGCCTACTGGTTCGGGTTCTTACACAGTCTATTGTGATGCTTCTAGAGTGGGTTTGGGAACAGTATTGATGCAGGACGGTAGGGTGATTACCTACGCGTCTAGACAGTTGAAGGTGCACGAGAAGAATTATCCAATGCACGATCTTGAGTTAGGTGCCATTGTTCATGCCTTGAAGATTTGGCGGCATTATTTGTATGGAGTGCAGTGTGAGATTTTCACTGACCATCGCAGTTTGCAGTATTTGCTGAGGTAGAAGGACTTGAATTTGCGTCAGAGGAGATGGTTAGAACTTCTCAAGGCTTATGACCTAACTATCTTATATCATCCGGGGAAGGCCAATGTAGTGGCTGATGCCCTGAGTCGCAGAGCAGAGAGTTTGGGGAGTCTAGCCCACCATCCTGTAGTAGAGCGGCCATTAGCCCTTGATTGTCAGGCCTTAGCGGGTCCGTTGGTGAGATTGGATCTATCAGATCCCCCGTAGGTGTTGTCTTGTGTAGCCTCCAGGTCTTCTCTTTACGATCAGATTAGAGCACGCCAGTATGATGATCCACATTTGCTTGTTCTTCAGGATAGGGTCCGTCGTGGTGATGCCAGGGATGCGGTTGTTGGTGATGATTGGGTCATGAGGATGCAGGGCCAGATTTTCATGCCCAATGTAGATGGGCTTTGATATTTGATTCTAGCAGAGGCCCATAGATCGTGGTATTCCATCCATCCAGGTGCCGCAAAGATGTATTAGGATTTGAGGCAGCATTATTGGTGGAGGATGATGAAGAAAGATATTGTGGAGTTCGTGGCTCGGTGTCTCAACTGTCAGCAGGTCAAGTATGAGCACCAGAGACAAGGTGGATTACTTCAGAGATCTGATATTCCAGAGTGGAAGTGGGAGCGGATCACCATGGACTTCGTAGTTGGACTCCCACAGACTTCGAGGAGGTTTGATGCTATATGGGTTATTGTGGATCGGTTGACAAAGTCCGCGCACTTCATTCCAGTTGGTACTACTTATTCTTCGGAGAGGTTAGCTGTGATTTATATCAGGGAGATTGTCCAATTGCATGGGGTTCCAGTTTCTATCATTTCCGACAGAGGTACTTAGTTCACATCTCAGTTTTGGAGAGCCGTGCAGAGAGAGTTGGTTACTCAGGTCGAGTTGAGCACAACATTTCATCCTCAGACCGACGGGCAGTCGGAGCGTACCATTCATATTTGGAGGATATGTTACGTGCTTGTGTGATTGACTTTGGTGGTTCGTGGGACCAGTTTCTGCCACTAGTGGAGTTTGCATATAATAACAGCTATCAGTCGAGTATCCAGATGGATCCGTAAGAGTCTTTATAGGGTAGGAGGTGCAGATCTCCGGTTGGTTGGTTTGATCCGGGCGAGGCTAGGCTATTGGGCACAGAGTTGGTTCAGGATGCGTTGGGTAAGGAAAAGTTGATTCAGGAGCGGCTTCGCACGGCGCAGTCTATGCAGAAGAGTTATGCGGACCGGAAGGTCCGAGATGTGTCTTTCATGGTTGGGGATAAGGTGTTGCTGAAGGTGTCGCCCATGAAGGGTGTTATGAGATTCGGGAAGAGGGGGAAGCTGAGTCCCGGGTTCATTGGGCCATTTGAGGTGATTTAGAGGGTTGGGGAGGTGGCTAATAGGCTTTCTATTCCTCCCAGTTTATCGAGTATTCATCTAGTATTCCATGTTTCAATGCTCCAGAAGTATGTTGGTGACCCGTCTCATGTTTTGGACTTCAACACGGTTCAGCTCGAGGGTGATATGTCATATGAGGTAGAGCTAGTGGCTATTTTGGGTCGACATGTCAGGAAGCTGAGGTCTAAGGATATAGTTTCAGTGAAGGTTCAATGGAGAGGGCAGCCGGTGGAGGATACCACCTGGGAGACCGAGCGGGAGATGCGGGACAAATATCCTCACTTATTCGAGACTCCAGGTATGTTTCTAGACCCGTTCGAGGATGAATGTTTGTTTAAGAGGGGGAGGATGTAACGACCTGGCCGGTCGTTCCGTGAGATTTACCCCGTTTACCCCATTTCTGCATTTGTCATATATTGTTAGCCTGTTTTTGTTGTGTTGGGTAAGTTGGTTTGGGTCCGGAGTGGTCATGGTGAGAATTGAGGCATTTAGTCTCTTAAAGTAGCCTAATAGTTGAAAAAGTCAACTGAGAGTTGACTTATTGGTGAACGACCTCAAAATTTGGATTTTATGGCTCGGATAGCTTCTTTAGGTGATTTGGGACTTAGGAGTGTGTTCGGAATGAAGTTGTGATGTCCGGTGTAGAATTAGGCTTGAATTGGCGAAAGTTAGTTTTTGGCGATTTTCGGTCGGCAAGGGAAAATAGGCTATCAAGGTTGGAATGGAATTCCGGAAGTGGGAGCAGGTTTGTAATGTCATTTTGGATATGTGTGCAAATTTTCAGGTCAATCAGATGTGTTTTGGTTGGTTTCGGCATCATTGGCAAAATTTAGAAGTTTCAAAGTTCATAGGCTTGAATTTGATGTAATTTTGGTGTTTTTGCGTTGTTTTTGGTGTTTCGAAGGCTCGACTAAGTTTGAATGATGCTATGGGGGGTGTTGGTATGTTTGGTTGGGGCCCCGAGGGGCTTGGGATTGATTTCGGATGGTTGGCGGAGTTTTGAACTTGGAAAATTGCAGCAAATGGCTGCTGGTGTAAGTTTCTGGTGTTGGCCGCACCTGCGGATGGGTAGACGTAGGTGCGAAAGGCCATGCGCAAGTGAGAAAGGAGGCTAGGCAGGGGAAATCCGCAGGTGCGAACAAATGGCCGCACCTGCCAAGTCGCAGGTGCGAAGAAGTGGCCGCAGGTGCGAGAATTGGTCCGTTAGTGGGATTTCGCAGGTGAGCACCTGGGACCGCAGATGCAACTAAGTGTCCGCAGGTGCGAAAATGCTGGGCAGAACAGTGTAAAAGAGGCCTCCGTGAAATTGATTTCATTCCACCATTGTTGCATGCAGTTGGAGCTCTTTTGAAGGAAAATTAAAGAGGGAATTCGTGGTTCTTCAGTGAAGGTAAGTTCTCGGAATATTAAAATCGTTTCTATGCTATTTTGTTCGGATTAGGCTTGTAAATTTGAGGATTAAAGTAGGAAAAAGGTTGGGAAGAATGGGGGGAGGATTGGAAAATTCTTTTGGCAATTTGGTTAGGCAATTGTGGTCCGATTGTGGTATTTTTGGTATGTGTAGAATCGTAGGAGGACGAGGTTTCTAGTGATGTGAAGTTTATCGAATTCCGAGACGTGGTCCCGGGGCTCGGGCTTGGCCAAATTTCAAGATTCTTGTATAATTTGATAGTTTTCGATTGGGTTGTGTTCCTTTAGTATATATTAATGATGTTAAACTGTTTTTGGCTAGATTCGGAGCAACCGGGAGCCAATTTGAGGAATAAGAGCATAGAGGATTAGTGTTGTTGCCCGATAGAGGTAAGTAATGGTTATAAATCTTGCCCTGAGGGTATGAAACCCCAGACTACATATTTCTCACTGATTTTAGAATGTCGCACATGTCGGATGACGAGAAAACCGTAAAAATAAAAACACACGAATCCAATACCGAAGGTCATAGCCCTAAATAACTCCGCTGCACTGCGCGATCTCATCCAAATGCTGGTCCACTTGAAATATTTGAAGACACCTTGCCCAAAATCAATAACGATTCGAAATTCGACATCAAGTACTCAAAGTGCATTGCCATAACCACGGGGGAAACCAGACGATACCATGCCACCCGAATTAGAAGGTACATAACCAACGCGTCTCAACCTCGCAAAAGCCCAATTAGAACCGCACCATATGTTCATATAACCAATAATCACCATTCTCCGCATCACCAAAGGGTAACTCATAGATCACTCCAGAACATGAATAAACTCAATCACAATTAGATGGTACATTCCTCAACAATAGACATTCGGAGTCACCAATTCTGACCCGGTGTAGAACACACACTCCTACACGCTTACCAATAACCCTGAATCAACTCTGGTCACCCACAACAGATAGATAACTTACGAAAAGTTCACAATGACCGAATCACGGTACATACTAACATCCGACTAGATTTTTTTGCATCTTCACAGTTCACTACCTCAAAATAACCTGTTTATGAGAACTATCAGTCTCGAAGTCCATGAAGCGCACAGATTACTGTATCTGATCTCAACTCCACCGCTCGAATACATAACATATCCCAAATACTCACTCATTCCACGAGGCATACCCTTATAATTCTTCCATGTTACCAAGCAACCTTGAATATCAACAGTCGATCCAACAGGAGAGCGCCGCAATAGTAATGAAGAACCCTTAACTCCACACATGACCTTTCTAAAATGTATACCATCATCAAGACACCCAACAGTGATATCATCTACCTAGCCATCTGAAACTGCAATTGCTGCCTAAGATTTTTTTTTTGACCTTCCTTCCAGAACTGAACGGTGACCTCACATATGCAAATCTCAACTCTACCCAATATACCGCATACGCCATGCCATCATAGGACAAGTACGGGAACTCCATGGTCCCTTCTGAGCCACAAGCAACTACGTATCCAACTAGCCAAGAACTTCCATTTGATCCCATTTAGAAGCAAAGCCACTATACTTCACCTGCATCTCACGCCAGAGGAAAATATGCATATTTAACCGTGGTAGAAACCATCAGGAACTATCCGAAATCCCATTTGTGCAACACCAACCGTCAGGACTGAATCCGTCTAACTCAACCAAGCTACGCAGGCCACCAAAAATCTAAGAGCATTGCTAAGAAACACCTATAAAAACTCATTACCTCATGAACACACAAAGAACTAATCGTATCCCTTACCATGCCGATCCGACCTACTACCAAGTTGTCCTACTTACCCAAGTTTCTTCTGAATTACCTTCAAATTGAACTTCTCCTTGCCGTAATACCACAATTCTCAACCCAGACTCACCACACGAGTCCCAAGCATAAAATCGTAGCGTCTAAGGCTCATAAGCCGCCGAATACTCTCTCAAATATCCCCAAAAGTACCACATTCAAAATACTTATCCTGAAGAGACTTCTTGCGAATCTAAAGACATTATCTTCACCTTCCTGATACTGATATGTAGAATCCATGATGATGTAGAAATACCACAAGTCTTGACACCCTCCAATGTAAATCTCAATCACACTGACCAATTAGGCAAAATCGACCTGAACCGTTTGCACACTAACATACTAGGAAAGTAATCCACTCACTTGAAGCCACAAGCAAATTCATACACTGTACACACTACACCTTTTACAATACCTCTCAATCATTCCATAGAATTCATTTACCCATAGAGTACATTACAACCTGTATCAAAGAATTTTCATTACTCGAGTCATTCCTAGACCCCACACCTGCAGGTCATAATTGATTTACCAATATACCTCGAACTGAAACCAATACACACAAAATTGTGTAATCAACTTATCATTAACAGACTCCCCCACTTGGCTCAAAGACAATGACCAAGACAACCAATAACTCACAACACCCATAATAACACAACCCGTCTAACATCTCAAGTCATCTGCAAATCTCGCATTCACCATTGTAATAGTCATGCCAACTTCCACAAGCGATCTAAACTCAAATTACCACATATATCATTTACTGGTAGAAGAGAACTTACTACAGAACATCATAAGGATCACACACCACAGGACAACCCGGAGGAGATACCCCTGCCCGCTTAGACTCAACTGATATCTATCTATACACTCCTGAAGACCATAACTATCACGCAATCACTACACCCTTCTACATCTCAACACATACAACGCCTACCCTCAAGGAATCACAATACGAGGTAAGAACCTGAAACCGATGGCAGAACTAACACTAAAGCGGTGGTCAAAGAAATCTTGAGCTTCTGGAAGCTTTACCGACACACGTCTGACCACATGGATACTCTCACTGGACACCACGTGTCCCAAGAATGCTGCGGAACTGAGCCAAGATTCACACTCGGAGAACTTTGCATAGATCCTTTCCTTCCTGAACCCTTATAATGCCATCCTCAAATACTGAGTATGCTACTCTTGGCTACGCGTATATGCCAGGATGCCATCCACGAATACAATAATAAGGAGTGCTAATACGGCTGGAATACGCCGTTAATCAAATACACGAACGCTACTGGGGAAATGATCAGCCCAAAAGACATTACCAGGAACTCATAACCCAATAGAAAGATCTGCTTCACTCCACCACTAAACAATATGAGAGGTCTTCCAATACACTCACAACTCAAAGCCATATACCAAACTGAGACAGAAACCCAACACTCAATAGTTCTTGCCACATTTCTAGCTAACCCTTTTGTAACAATCAAACAATCTGAACACAGCTAACAATCAAATCACACTCACTACGTAGCCATCTAGTCACCAATTATCATCAATAAGAACACAAACAGACATATAAGTCCCCAAATGCACGACTAACACAATCAAAACGTCATCACTCAAGCCACATAATGAATCCGACCTCAAGTCCTCTAGACTGGCCCATTACCAACCTGCCAAAATCACATCTCATCCATGGAAGTCACAAGCCGTCGATGCACATCTGATACCAAGCGCTCTCGGGCGCGTTTGAATATATGGAAGGAATTCAAGAGTTACGCTCTTGGCTGAATGAAATGGATTCGCACGACAAGAATTCAAGAATGTGAGATTTTCCTAAGGGTTCTGTAGCCTCTCGAAGATAAGTAGGGACGTATCCGTACCGATCCGCAAGACTCTACTAAACCTGCTCATGACCGGTGATTCCTATGTAATCTAGCGCTCTAATACCAACTTGTCACGAACCCAAGTCCTAAACCGGCTGTGATGACACCTATCGTGGAACAAGGCTAGCCAATTATCACCTAATTACAGTTTCTTTCTAAAATCCCAACCATTTTCAAACAT
Organism: Nicotiana paniculata; assembly: GCA_005239505.1. NCBI lineage: Eukaryota > Viridiplantae > Streptophyta > Magnoliopsida > Solanales > Solanaceae > Nicotiana > Nicotiana paniculata. Next base: position 28,273 of record ML345048.1, on the reverse strand, counting down.
TTCATAAAGTATATAGAATTACTAAATTCATCAGGCAAAATAAACAGCTAAATAGTCTAAGCCATCCCCAAAATCCGGAGTCAACATGTCATGAGCATCTAAGGAATATGCCAAAAGGTATACTATTATAATAAAAAAACATCCAAACGAATAACTAGATACAACACAAGAAGGGAAAAATAGAGATGCTGCGGACTCTGAACAACTACCTCTATATCCCAAACTCCGGCTCCGCACGGAATAGATGGCTAACGCTCAGTATCAACACCTGTATCTGCACACAGGGGTGCAGGGAGTAATGTGAGTACGCTAACTCAGTAGTAATGAAAATAAATCAAGTCTAAGCGGCAAGAAACACATAAAAATAAATATCATCAGTTCACAATATGTACAACCTTTCTTTCCAACAGTATATACATAGATATATTAAATCATTGTGCCTTAAAAACCAACTTCAGAAAAATCCTTTGAAAAATGTGTTTTCCAAAAATTTCAGAAATAAAAATAACCGAAGGATTCAGTGTAAAATGAAATAAATCATAAGTAGCCCCTCGGGTAAAAAAATGAATCATAGATCGCCCCTCGGGTAGAACATCACTCAGCACCTCACAGCCACTCTGTATCAGCCCCTCGGGCAACTCATTGTCACTCATGCCTCCCAATCACTCATCACTCGACAATGAGCACTCGCACTCAGTAGGTACCTCCGCTCACTGGGTGTGTGTACAGACTCCGAAGGGGATCCTTCAGCCCAAACACTAATATCAAGCCACCTCGTGGATTATCATATCCTCACAATCAGGCCCTCGGCCTCACTCAGTCAGAAACTCTCAAAAGCCCTTCGGGCGTATTAGTAAAACGGGGTACTCGACCCAAAACATCATTTTATATCTAAAAATAATGTAAATAACGCTGAGTTCTAAATCAGTTAAACATAACATGACTGAGTGTAAATCACAAATCAACAGTGAGGAAATAGCAGTAAAAAGCCCCCAAGGGGTCTAAACAAGTCGGCACGAGGCCCCAAACATGGCTTATAGCCCAAATATATCAATAGTTTTAGAACACAATTTAACATATGATTTAGAGTAAAATACGCAACTCAGTTGTTTCCGCGGAGAGGAACAAGTCCAATCCAAAAATCAGTGTATGCCACATACTCGTCATCCGACATGTGCGCCATTCTAAAAACAGTGAGACATACGAGGTCCAGGGTTTCATACCCTCAAGACAAGATTTATAGAAATTACTTACCTCTACTGGGCCATAATACTAATCCGTGATGCTCTTTCCCCTCAATCGGCTACCGATTGCTCCGAATCTAACCAAAACCAGATTAACATCATTAATATACGCTAAAGAAAAAAAACCCAATCGAAAATTATCAATTTAGACACAATTCTCAAAATTCGGCCAAACTCGAGCCTCGAGCCCACGTCTTGAAATCCGATAAAAATTACATCACAAGAACTCTTATCCTCCTACGAGTCCGTACATACCAAGAACATCAAAATCAGACCACAATTGCCCACTCAAATTACCAAAAGAAATTTCCAAATCTTTCCTCCCATTTTCCCCAAATTCTCTACTTAATTACTCAAATTGCAGGTTGAAAATCAAGATAAATTCATGAAATTAAACCAAAAATGATTGAAGAACACTTAACACAAGAATCCTACTGAAAATTTCGTAAAAAATCTCCTTCCCCCGAGCTCTCAAATAGCAAAATGAGTTATGGCCAAGAAACCCCGAAATTAGAACTTAAACTGCCCAGACTTTTACTCTGTGCGATCGCGGAAAAAGGCACGCGATCTCAAAGAAAAAAATGCTTCCCAACCAAACTAACCCTATGCGAACGCATACAAGGAAACCAGATCAAGAAAACACAGCAACAACATTAGTCCTTATAAGGCCAAACACACTCCGTTAACAACCCGAAACACACCTGAGGCCCCTGGGACCTCAACCAAAACCTACCAACACACCCCATAAAATCATTCAAACTTAGTCGAGCCTTCAAAACACCAAAAACAACGCAAAAACACCAAAATTACATCAAATTCAAGCCTATGAACTTTGAAACTTCTACATTTCGCCAATGATGACGAAACCAACCAAAACACATCCGGTTGACCTCAAAATTTGCACACATATCAAAAATGACATTATGAACTTGTTCCAACTTCTGTAATTCGATTCCGACCCCGATAGCCTTTTTCCACTGCCGACCGAAAATCTCCAAAAACTAATTTTCGCCAATTCAAGCCTAATTTTACTCCGGACATCAAAACTTTATTCTGAACACACTCCTAAGTCCCAAATTACCTATCGAAGCTATTCGAGCCATAAAATCCACATTCCGAGGTCGTTTACTAATAAGTCAACTCCTAGTTGACTTTTTCAAATATTAAGTCAAGTTAAGAGATTAAGTGTCTCATTTCTCTCCAAAAATTACACCGAACCCGAGCCAACCAATCTAACATAACGTAATGGAGCTGAACCACATTTAATGAAGGAGAAACGGGGGAAATGGCGCTATAACTCTCGAAACGACCGGCTGGGTCGTTACAGTTTTCTATGTTCTTTCCACTCCGTAGCCTATCCGAAACTTACCCGAGCCCTACGGGGTTCCAAAACAAAACATGCACACAAGTCTAAAAAAATCATACAAACTTGCTCGTGTGATCAAATTACCAACGGAAAAGGGCCTAAATTTCCCCTGTAGTATTCGCCCATGTGCATGAATACCCTCCGTTAAATATTAAGCCCATCTCTGTCCCTACCGTTACCCAAACTGTGGTATTATTGCCCCTCTAGGCTAACTAGGCCGTTAGTTTAGCCTCCTGTCACCATTAATAGGTCTCAATTAATAAGTTTAACCACTTCTTACCCCACCCCTCTTTACCTACCACCTCCTTTTATTTACTCCCCATCGCCTTTTTCCTTTCTTCTTCTTCTTCTTCTATGATTTCATTAATCTCAACTCAATTTTTTTGCCATATCATAAACTTTGAAATAATTTTAGGTCTGGGGTAATTTGTCTATCGTCTTCAATATCTCTACCCATAAAGAAAATGTATGAGTGTTCTAGTGTCTCAACTGGGTTGAGGAGAAATTGTTATTGTCGAAAGGCTGCTAGCAATTTTGTTGCTTGGACTCCCTTGAATGCTGGGAGACAATTTTCCAAGTGTTCAATGTCGGAGGTAAGTTTCAATTAATTTTGTGTGGAATAATATTAGTTTATGGGTAAATGGGGATTTCGGGTTAATTCTTTATGATATTTGGACAGGGAAAAAATGTTCTTATTGGGAATGGGAGGATGACGAGCTTTCTCATAGAATCGTAGAACTGATCTGCAAGTTAACAAGGGAAAAAGATAGTCTTCGACATGAAAAGAATATTTTGCAGCGAAGGATGGTCGATCTTGAAAATTATGTCGTCGAAGGAATTAAGAAGGTGAAAGAAAATGATGAGTTGAAGAAGAAAGTTACAGATCTTGAAAATTTTCTGGAATTTGACGTTGGATTAATTCAAAAGTTGAAGGACGAAGTGTTCAAGAAATGGCTTGTCATTGGAATATCATGGTGTTGTTTTGTTGGTTTAATCTCAAGTTGGATAAGGTAAAGTGATTGACATGGTGTTGTATGTTACTACTAGAAGATGTAATGTTTTGAACTTATGTTGGGAATGTAGTTGTAATGTTTTGAACAACTTATCAGTCATTTTTCTTTGCATGCGAGTGAAAGGAATGTTTGAACGAGAATAGTTGGAACAACACATAATCCAAACAAAGGAATGTTTCTGGCTCTTAAGAATTATTACTCTAATACATTCCTCTTAACATAAGGAATGACAATTCTTGTATAAACACAGATTTCAACTTCTTATATCAGAACAAAAGAGAGAAGCAACCAAAGCATTTACGCCTATTACCATAAACATTTTCCTAAAAAATAATCTCACTTGTTCTCCAAACACTGGAAAACGAACCAATAATTGATTTCTCACGAAAAACATTTTCAAAACACCTTTAGCTAATTCATTCAAAGTTGGATATGATAATTCACGATTACCAAAACTGAATTAGTTGAAGCTCTTTTTCCCGTTCTTCCCATCACCTTCAGTCTTTTTTTCGTTGCCTCTGTTTGCAACTGGTTGGATGTCATAGCTGCCTTCCCCTTCCAAGTGACCTTCTTTGGTGAGTAAGGCAAGTTGGTTGGAATTGATGTACCAGTGTGATCTCCTTTGAACTGAATCCTTCTTGTTCCAGTTTTACTTTGCCTATTAACTCTTTTTTGTAGCCTTGTTTGTGTCTCAGAAATAATCGTTGGCCTCAATGGGGGATCTTCTTCATTTCCAATATCGGGACCATGTGCAGTAGAAGTTTGGGTGGAAAACACTGATTGCTGTGATTGTTGTGTGGCAGCTTGAAAGGCATCAGACTCTTCTTCACTTTTAAATGCATCAGTCTCTTCACTGATTGTTGGGATTGAAGTCTTACTGCATGTTGCTGCTCCTTTCCTCACTTGTGAGCACATTCCAAGATCCTAGATTGCCAATATTATATGTCAAATACAATAATGTAAATGAAAGTAAATAATAATTATGAAATGCTTTACCTTGTCACATTCTCTGCATTGTGGTTTGTTTCACCACATTTACTACAAGTAATCCGACCTCCCTTCCTTGAAATAGCCCATATTCCCTTTCTTTTTCTTGCCTCATCAGGTTCCCTGTTTCTTTTCACCACATTCTCTTTTGTTCCAGATTGACTGTGTGTCTATCCTCACCTTCTGACACCTCATATCCGCTATTACCACAAAAAACCACCTTACAACCTTGACTTATTTTCCTATAATCACTAAAGAGTTTCATGCTTTGTGGACTGTAATCAACTGTCCAACTACTAACCTTATCTTCATTAGCAACAAACAAAAGCATTACTTTTACCCTAATTTCTTCCAACATTTTAATGATAGGCTTGCTCCTAGCCTTCAGTATCCAAGCATTGAATGACTCTGTGAAATTGTTCTCTACCATCATGTTCTTACATTGAGTATCAAGGTAAGCTCTACACCAGGAAGTTGGTGGATAGTGCAACAGATCTTCTGTAGCATCCTTAGACAATTGTTCTAATTTTGACAATTGATCTACAAACTCTTCCTCATAACTACTCCAGGCACACCGCCACATTAGTTTTTTCATTTCACCACTTCTCCATTTTTTACACCAATTTTCTTCAATATGTCTCATACAATAACTGGTATGTGCTTCAAGAAGGACAGTGTTCACTGCATCTAACAGTCCCTATGATATCAAAGAACAGAATAAAAAAAGTTAGAGAAATTCATAAAACAAGGGTAACAATTAAAATTCAGAATGCTATAATAATTATTACCTTCTGCATATCAGAAATAAATGTCACTCCAATACCATCTTTTAGGTCCAAAGACCTCTGTAGCATCTCCATAAACCAGGTCCATGTGCTACTATTTTCTTTATCAACCACAACCCATGTCAATGGATAAAATTGGTTCATAGCATCTTGACCAATGGCAACCAACAATTGACCTCTAGCCCGTCCTTTCAAGAAAGTCCCATATAACCCAATAAATGGCCTCAAACCATTTTCCAACCTTTCTTCAATGCATAAAAACATATGTACATTCTAAGAAATTTTCTTTTTCCCACCAACAATGCCTTTTTTGATATGTTTATGATAACATCACTTCCAGGATTACAATCCTTAATTTCTTGGGCATATGCCTCAAGCTTGTTGTAATCATCAACAAAGTTGCCCTCTAGTTTTTGCAAAGCCAATCTTTTAGCCCTCTTCAACTTCCATTTGGATACATTTAACATGTAATCATCCTCTAGTTCCCCTTTCTTATCCTTCACCTTAAATTTTGGGTTGTTTTGGATTTTGTTTTTAAAGTAATGAGCCAATGTAGAAGCATCAACTCTCTTGTTCACAAAAGAATCATCACAAGTGTGATTTGGATTTAAAGTCTTGATTTTAAACCCATGACTACCCCCATCTTTGGAAATAAGACAAACAAATGGGCAGCCATCTTGACATATATACCTGGATCTAGTTGTGTCACTTTTCTTAACTACCAAAGCTTTCTTATTAGCAACAGAATAGAAATTGATGACATGTATTGCTTCATGTATATCCTTAAAGATCATACCTAAGTCTAGATCCATATAATTTTCTAATTTTGTACCTAGATTTTTCCTCCTCTCTTGGTTAAGTATTTCAAGTTCCTCGGAATTATATTCATCATAGTCAGATGCACCAAACTGAAACAAATCATCACTTTCTTCACCCTCAGTAGCAACTTCTACATGTACATCCCGATTTTCAGTATGGTCTATGATATTTAAAGCAACAGCAATAAGATCAAGATCATCCCTATCAATAGCAAATAACTCTATAACCTTGAATTGAGAGGAAATGAGAAGCTGACGTGCCCTAATTCCATTATCATTATAAACCGCATAATACTTGCCGGATGGGACTTTCAATAAAAGTTGTTTAACTTCATTAAACCCTAAATTTATAAACTCTTCACTAATGTCTCTAACAGACAACAAATCTGGCATAAAATCAGTCCATTTGTCGACCAGAGAACCATTATAAAGTAACTGAGGTGAAAGGACCCAATGACCCCCATAGTTGAAAATAATATCCACTTTATCAATCATCCTTGAAAGAAGCACATGCAAAAAAAGGGATAAACAAACATAGATGGACCGCATAAGCTATCGATAAATGACAAAAAAAAAATGACTAAAAAAATCATAAAAGTAAGATACTAAATCGGGGCTAACAAAAACCCAACATAACCATAAAAAGTCACAGCTTTACACAATAAACTGTCATTTTCACACAGATACTGTACAAGAAATTAAAAAACAAAATGGAAAAAAAAAATCTTTTCAGGACCTTAGATGATTTCTGGAGAAAAAGGGGTTTAAAAATTACAAACGAAATTATAAAATCTACTCACCTTGATGTTTCCATTGAATCTCAGACATCAATTTTCTATGATCTCCATGTGAAGATGCCCAACAATGAAAACCCTAGGGGAAATAGGGTGAAAATGGAGAGGAAACTATCAAGAATGGGGTTAGGTATAAAATGAAGGGAAACTGGTAAAGTGGTATATACGAATGACGTCGGTACAAGGGTGTGTAGGGGGGGGGGGGGTTTAGGTGATTAGGGTGGAAATTAATTAGTGAATTTAATTAAGACTAATAGCACACTTAAATTAGTATTAGGCTAAACTAACGGCCCAGTTAGCCTAGAGGGGCAATGATACCACTATTTGGGTAACGGTAGGGACAGAGATGGGCTTAATATTTAACGGAGGGTATTCATGCACATGGGCGAAGACTACAAGGGCAATTTAGGCCCTTTTCTGAATTACCAAAATAACACCTAGAACTACGATTTAGGACCAAAACATATGAAATTCTCAAGAATACTTTAAAATTTCCATTTTCTCAACCGGATGTCTGGATCACGTCAAATAAGTTCCGTTTCCGACCAAGTTTCGTAGATAAGGTATAAATATCATAACTGACCTGTACCGGGTTCCGGAACAAAAATACAGACCCGATACCAACAAGATCAAACATTAACAAATTTCTTAAAACCATTATAATTTCAGTCTTTCAATTTTAATCAAAAATTCATTTCTCAAGTTAGGGACCTCGAAATTCGATTTCGGGCGTATGCCTTGGTCTCATATTTTACTACGGATCCACCGGGACCGTCAAAATACGGGCCTGAGTCTGTTTACTCAAAATGTTGATTGAAGTTAACTAAAATTATCTCTTTAGGACATAAGTTATTATTTCCTTAAGCTTATTTTCTAAAAATCATGTCCGGACTGTGCACGCAAATCGAGGAGGGTAAAAATAAGATTTCTAAGGATATAAAGTGCAGAATTGAATTCTAAAACGTAAGATGACCCTTTGGGTCATCACAAAATATCACCTAGGGGATAGTTTCCTCCTCACAAGGTTAGACAGGAGACTTACCACAACCGACTCCAACGCCACTCTAACACCTCAAAATGATGTCCGTTGCTCCAAAAGTAATCATACAATGTACAAACCAATGAAAATACACTCTAATACTCACAGTAAATCAATTCATAATATTTCCCAACTCAGCTCGAAAAATCAATAAAGTCATAATTTGGGCCCACGTGCCCGAATTTCAACAATATTTGAAGATAAACATTACCCATAACACCATGAACTCAAATATACAATTTATTCAAATTTCCATGTCCAATTTCGTGGCCGAATTCCAAAAATACCAATTTCTAGATTTTTCTCTTAACATCCCATAATTTTCATAAATATTAATATTTTAATCCACATATAAACCATGTACTTAACTCACAAGGTGTGAAAATCACTTACCTAAAGTTTCATGATGAAAATGGCACTCCAAAATTGCCCCAAAGTCGGCTCCCATGGAAGGAATGAGGTTAAAATGAGCCAAACCCCGAAATATAGCTTCTATCCAGGGTTATTAACCCTTCGCGATCGCGGAAAATGCTTCATAATCGTGAAGCACAACTTTTCTCAGCTAAAAGTTGCCCGTCGAGATCGCAGAAAACCAATCGCAATCGAAGACCAAGCTGCCCAACTCATCCAGACAACTTCTAGTATAATTTTCATAACATTTTGTAAAAAACTCCTAATGACAAATGGTTTAACTTTATAAGAAATAGACAACAAGGACTACAACTTTAATTTCTGGAGTATACCCAAATTCCTTATAGATTGTAAGATATACGCTTCAAAAATCAGCCTTGTGCATAAGAGATTTCTTCTTCGCGAACGCGAATCCTCCTCCGCGAATGCGATTCACAAAGCTTTTTCTCCCATTTTTCTCTTCGCGAACGCGGCCCTTTCCTTTCTAACGTGAAGAGGGGTGCAACAGACCTAAAAAAACAGCAGCTCAACATGGCAAAATGACCCGTAGACCCTCCAAAACACACCCGTGGCCCCCGAGACCTCGTCCAATCACACCAACAAGTCCCAATACAATGACACAAACCTGTTCGAGGCCTCAAATAACACCAAATAACATCAAAACTACGAATCGTCGATCAAAATCTTTATTTAAACTTTCAAACTTGGATGAACGCGTCCGATTCATACTTCAACATTCCAAAATGACGCCAAACTTTACGCACAAGTCATAAGTCATGATACGAACCTATTCCAAGGGTTGGAACCCCAAATAGACATCGATAAAACTAACGTCCACCTCAAACCAAACTTCGGAAATTCTAACACTTTCAAAATGCCAACTTTCTACAATAAGCACTGAAATGCTCCCGGAGCTACCCGATACTCAACCCGAACATACGTCTATGTCCAAAATCGTCATATAAACCTACTGGAACCTTCAAATTCCGATTCTGATATCATTTACTCAAAATTCAAATCTTAGTCAACGCTTCCAACTTAAACCTTCCGAATTTAGAATTTTCTATCTAAATCTACTACGAACTTTCCGAAATTCAATTCTGACCATATGTACAAGTCATAATACCTGAATTGAAGCTACCTACGACCTCAAACCTCCAAATGAGGCACTAGAGATCAAAACAACCGGCCGGGTCGTTACAATTTTGGAATCGACAGAGGTAATACAATGCATCAACAATTGCATCTGATATATGATCCCTTGATTTGTGAATGCAGGTCTCTCCTAGCAGCTTCTGGACATCTACCAGCAAACCACACATTCAGGGAGACAAATAGGGTGGTGGACAAATTGGAAACAGAGGCAGGGAAGCAGTTGAAAGTAGGGATCAACTTTTTGGTAGTTCCACTAGTGTTTGTCAATGAAGTACTATGGATAGATATCCTAGAAAATAGTTTTGAAAGGAACATTAAAAGTTGTAATATTGTAAATGTAGCTTCGGACTACTCTCTATTTGGCATGATGGGCTTATCTCCTCAACAGCCCAATGTAAGAACAACCTCTTTTTTGGTGCGAAAGATAAAATATATATATATATATATATATATATATATATATATATATATATATTAACTGGTGCATACAGAGGGTTGCATAAGTAGCATGATATTACAAGGTAATATACTATTATATTGTACTATACTACTACTAGCAGACGATACTGTACCATTACGAATATACATATCATCCATGATATTCCTATAGGAAGTACCATTACGACCACAACTCATTGTTAACGTTTGCTGGACTAGATCGCAGTTGACATTGCATAAGACATTTCCCTGGCTTGGTACTGGAGCAAATAATCCCTTCTTATCTTCTTCAAAAACTTTCTTCACAAAAAAATGGGTATATTAAAAAACACACGGCACAAAGTTTCTTCCAAAATATTTTCCTGCCTTCGCCAGTTGATCCGCTACCCTATTTTGTTCTCTGTACGCATGTTGAACTACCAAATTACCTAGCTGGTCCAGGAGGTACCTACATTCATTTAACATGTTAGCAAATGAGATATTACTGAGTTGTAACATTGTGAAAATCTCTTTTGCATCCACCTTCACCTCCACCTCCAATGGTAGTAGATTATAGTCATGTGCCAATTTGAGTCCAGTTTGCAATATAGTTCAGCTGACACGGATGTGCCCCTTGGGATAGTTCCTGAAAAACCTAGTATCCAGTCAACGTTAGAGTTTCTAAATATTCCTCCAATACCATCAGTTGTGGTTGAATGAGATCCATCCGTGTTTAGCTTATACAAATTTTCTTTCGGAGGAGTCCACTGTAGGTTTCCTATTGTTCTTTTCTTACCCTTGTGATATTAGGTAGACAAGTAACTAAATTCAGCTGCTTGTTGGGTTGTAAATTTGACGTTGATATTTTCCCTAGTTGAGTGGAAGTTGTTTTTATTACGAGTTATCCAAATATTCCACAAGCTTATAGGGAAATAAGTTTGAGGATTCTTATTATAAGGAAGTGTTAGACCTTTGGAGTTGATAAGCACATGTAGCCATTTTTTTGTGCATGGTATATTTGTTAATAAAGTAATAAGATTCGTAAGACCTAATTCTTGCTAGTATGTCTTAGCATTTATGCACGTAAGAAATTTGTGCCTAATGTTTTCTTCTTCTCATTAGCAGTAAGCACATGAGGCATCATGGGTTAGATTAATTTTCCTAAGGTAATCTCTAGTAGGTAGCCTATTGTGATATAGAAACCAAATGAACGATTTGATCTTAGGTTGTATATGGAGCTTCTATATCTAGGAGTGGTTTGATGAAGTATTAATGGGTCTTTGTAACCCTGTTTCCAAAGCTTTATACAGTGAATGAGCTGTAAAATTTCCCATCCGAGTTAAGCCCCAGTAAAGGATGTCTTCACTGTTTTAAAACTTAGAAATGTAAGTGGCTACAATTGAGTGTCTTATGTCCTTAGGTAAGTCAAAAGGAATGTTGATCCAATTCCACCAAGTGTTAGTTAAGAGAGAAGATATTTTAATTTTGATATGGCCTAAAGGCAGTGGACCATGAATTAAGGAGCGGATAGTTGTGCCTGCCTTTACCCAAGGATCATCCCAGAATTTTATGTGCTTACCCTTCCCAATATTATATCTGAATGGTGTGTAAAGTAATTTAATACATCGATAATTGCACGACAACTGTTAGTAGTAACTTTGGAAAATAAGATAATGTCGTCGGCGCAGAAAAAATGTGATAGTGCCGGTCCTGCTCTTGATATGCTAATTGGTTTCTATTGGAGGTAGTCCACAGAGATGGAAATGCTACGTGATAAAATTTCCATACACATTATAAATAGGTATGGAGATAAATGATTACCCTGTCTAATACCTCTAGTGGGTGTGAAATATTATGTCCTGGAGCCATTAACAATGATAGAAATGGAAGTTTTTGTAATGCAAGACATACTATAGATGTAGGAATATTTAAATAGAGGAGCGTCTTTCTTATAAAAGACCATTCCAATCTGTAAAAAGCCTTTTCCAAGTCTAGTTTTAAGAGCATTGCAGGAGACTTACCTTGCATTTTTGCAAAGTAATTTAAAGTTTACTACACTATTATGGCATTGTCAGAGGCTTTTTCCCTTTATAGAAACTAGTTTGTATAGGCCCATTGGCTTAAGACGATTAATAATTATCTTTGTAATAAGTTTATAGGTAGTATTACATAGGCAATTGGTTCGGTAGTGTTGTATAGTTGTAGGATTTTTTATTTTAGGGACCAGGAAAATGAGAGTTCTGTTCAGTTCCTTAGGGATGACCTTAGTACTAAATATTTTCTCACAAAAACAAGTAAGTTTTTCACCTACATCTGACCAGTATCTTTGGTAGAATAGAGAATATAATCCACCAGGACACGGTGCCTTATAAGGTTTAAAGCTATACATAGCAAATTTAATCTCTTCTCGGCTAATTAGCTCCTCCAGCCTTTGTATGTCATGTGTAGTAAGTTGGCAGGTGTTAGAATCCTAATGTGATTTAGTGGAAAACATATCCTTAGTAGTGAAAAGATTTTTGTAGCAATTTATAATTAAATTTTGCAAGTCATTGTGGTTATTAATCCAGTTACCCACTAGGTCCTTTAAAGCGTTGATTCTATTCCTCCGGCGACTATGAAGGGTAGACATATGGAAAAATTTGGTGTTTGCGTCACCATTATTTAGCCAAGTGATACGAGATTTCAATTTCCAAAATTCTTCTTCTAAGCATTATGTTACTATAATCTAAGTTTAGTTGTGTTTCAAAATTTTGTAGGAATATACTTGTAGGGTAATGTAGAGAGGATTGTATTCCTGCTAGTCTAGCTAGTATGTTTTTTTTTATTGAAATATGTTACCAAAATTTTGTTTATTACAATGAGTGGTTCATAATTTAAACTTATTAACCGTATCAAATAGAGGCTACTCCTCAGACCATATATTATGGACTATTTGTTGAAACTGTGGATGTGATGCCCACATAGTTTCAAATTTGAATATGTTGTGCTATATACTAGGTGTGGGTTCTAAGGTAATTAAGAGAGGGCAATGATCATAATGAGTACGTGGTAAATGTTTCACTATTTCTTCAAGGTATAAACGTAGCCAGTCATAATTAGCTAATCAAGTCGTTCTAAAATTGTGTAACCATGCTACGTTTGTTCGTCCATGTGTAACGACTACCCCGAACACCTAGATCGATTAACTTACAATAATTAATACATTTACCAAAGTTATCAGCTCTATTGTTACTAATAGGGAGGCCTCCGAATTTTTCTCTTGACTCTAATATTTCATTAAAATCACCCCTATTAACCGATGCATACAAACAGTGTCATGCAAATTAATTAAATTATTCCAAAGAATATTACGTAATTGGTAGTGACGGCTAGCATAAATCGCAGATAAAATCTATGGAGGTTTATTGGGACATACCTGGACCACACAATGTATCTCTTGATAAAAAATCCTCATCTCCCTTACATTGATACTATCTTCATGCCACAGTACGACTAGACCACCTATGGGACCATTAGTCGATACTTGGGACATGTTTGTGAAATTAAAATCATCACGCAGCCTCGTGTGATCTTGCATGTGGGTTTCAAGCAAGATGGCTAGTACTGGCTTATCATTATCCAATAGAAACCTAAAGTGCCTGTGAAACTCAAGATTGTGTGACCCCCTATAATTCTAGACTAAGAAATTTATATAAGAGTTAGGCTTAGTGATATGGCTTATGGGAGTTGGAGTCATCGGATGGACAACATGAGTTGTTGTCTGATACTGACTCACTGAGAGAGGGAGTTGGTGAAGTTTCGGAATGATTACCATGGCCTATTTTCCTATTTTTGGATTAGTTGTTGGACGAAAATTGAGACTGCATGTTACCATTTCTGGTGGACACTTTAGAATAATTTTTTTTCGAAATGTTCGTTTAGGTTGTAAAGCTGAATTCCTTTTAACCACCAGAATTCCATTCTTGTTTCACTCATCTCTGCAAGTACCTCTGCTAGCTCTTTCCTTATTTGGGTATCTAATTAGGGTGGAGATGGTGGTGGGGTGTGCTATGGACTGTCTTGTGGTGTGAGGATCTCTAGTGGACTCAGTGGACTTGAGTATGGAGACAGTGGGATGAAAGTCTTGAGTGCTTGGGACCAAGGGGCGTACACTTGCCCATGTGATGAGGTGAGTAAAATGGAAGGATATTGAAAGTTGGGTTCCAAGATAGACTCATCAGGCTCATAGGGTAGGGCTAGTGATGTTGAGTTGAGGAAGATGCCTGGTGCTCCAGTAGGAGGGGTGTTTGCGTCGTGTACCATTGGTTCTGAGTGTAGGCCTCCATTCCTAGAATCATTCCTTCTGTCACTATCTCTGCTAAGTGTGTAGGATTTTGGACTAGAAGGACAACCTCCTGATTGTTCAACTTCATGGTGAAGATCAATGCATAGCCTTGCATGCCCATCTCTAACCAAGGTTGGAGTGGTTGATCCGTTGTCATCGTTTGAGATGTGTAGATCAGTGGGGTTGAGATGCGGGGAAGTTGTGTCCCCTGCATGGTTAACCTTGCGAGATGAAAGAAGTGGTTGTTATTTTGTATATTCTCTCTGAGATACGTGCCCCAAGAAAGCTACTAAGCCAAGCCACAAGTCACACTTGGAGAACTTTGCATAAAGATTCTCCTTCCTCAATTTCTATAAAACAACTCCCAAATACTGAGTGTGCTCCTCCTGGATACGAGAATATACCAGGATGTCATCAATGAACACAATAACAAAAGAATCCAAGTACGACTCAAACACGTTGTTCATCAAATGCATGAACGTTGTCGGGGCATTGGTCAGCCCAAAAGATATCACCATAAACTCATAGTGACCATAACGAGTCCTAAAAGTTGTCTTGGGAATATCAGAATCCCGAACCCTCAGCTGATGATACCCGGATCTCAAATCAATCTTAGAGAACACTCTGGCTCCCTGAAGCTGGTCAAACAAATCATCAATACAAGGCAAGGGACACTTATTCTTGACTGTTACCTTGTTCAACTGCCTGTAGTCAATACACATTCTCATGGAACCATATTTCTTCTTCACAAACAACACTTGTGCACCCCAAGGTGACACACTAGGCCGAATGAACCCCTTATCTAGGGGTTCCTGAAGCTGCTCTTTCAATTCCTTTAAATCCACGGGTGCCATACGATACGCTGGAATAGAAATAGGCTGAGTGACCGGCACCAAATCTATACCAAAATCAATATCCCTATCAGGTGTCATGCCTGGCAAGTCAGCAGGAAACACGTTTGGAAAATCATGGACCACACGAACATAATCAATAGTGGGAGTCTGAGCACTGACATCCCTCACATAAGCCAAATATGATAAACACCCTTTCTCTACCATACGCTGGGCCTTTAGGTAAGGAATCACCCTACTAGGAACATACTCAATAGAACCTCTCAACTCAACCCTCGAAAATCCTAGCACCACTAAGGTCACGGTCTTATCGTGACAACCTAGAACATCATTGGCACAGAGACAACCAATCCATGCCCAATATCACATCAAAGTCAACCATGCTAAGCAATAACGGATCCAATCAGGTCTCCAGACCCCCAATAGATATCACAGACAACTGATATAGATGGTCCATAACAATAGTATCGCCCACTGGGGTCGACACATGAACAAATGTGACTAAGGACTCACGAGGCATATAAAGAAAATGAGCAAAGTATGATGAAACATAAGAATACGTGGAACGCGTATCAAATAAGACCAAAGCATCTCGGTAACATACTGAAACAATACGTGTAAATACTGCATCTGAAGCCATAGAGTATGGTCTGGATGGAAGTGCATAAAATCGAGCCTGACCTCCACCTGATCGACCTCCCCCTCTAGGTGGCCTCTAGCTGACTGGCCCCCACCCTACCTGCCTGGGCGGATGGTGTAGTAACTGGTGCTGAAGCTGAAGGCTGGCTCCTCTGCTGGAATGAACCACCCGAAAGACGGGGACAAAACCTCTTGATATGATCCGGATCACCAGACTCAAAGCAACCCATCTCAGCAAATGATGGTGGGGACTGACGGGGAACCCTTAGAACCAGAATAACCACTAGAAAAAACATGCGCCGAGGAACCCTGAACTGATAGTGGTCGAGATGAACTCTGGGCTGGAAGAGCACATAATGAGGAATGACCTGGATGAGAGCTGCGGGGACCATGCCTCGATTATGCACCACTAAAGGCTCAGAAGGCCTAAATGAACGGCCTCTACTGTGTTTAGACTGACTTCTTGAATGAACACCACTAAAACTACCAGACCCTCGACGCCTCTTGGCCTCCCTCTCGACTCACTCCTGGTGGTGATCTTGTGGAAGAAGTGATTTTATGAAGTAGATGGCTTGGTTCCCTGATTGAGTTGGTTGATTGGGTTGGAGATTTTCCATTATGTGGGATCTTTGGTGTCGAAGGATTTGTATTAGCCTGTATCTTCTCCTTTGAGGGGTTAGTAATCTTGGCATTGTTTTTTTCTTGTATCCTTGTTTATAGAGATAGATGAGGTTTTTTCGAGGAGTGAGTAATGTGGTGAGGAGTATCATTTTCTAGGATAATAATGTCACGACCCCAAATACCCGGGCGTGATGGCACCTATTGTGAAATCAGTCAAGCCACACATTTCATCCCTTAAAGTTGTTTTCAGGAAAAATCATTATAGTTACAGCAAAAGTCTCGTTTTTATAAAAACAATTAAGGTTTTAACATCACTGATAACATAAATATAGGAAAACCCGAACCCAGATCTAGTGTCACCGAGTCATGAGCTACTACATCAAAATATCAAAATACAGAGGCAATAGAGAGTTGTCTAAAATAAGTAAATAGGACAGGTGGATAGCGAAGGAGATAATCGAGGCTGTGATCGCCAACTGCTACCTCGATGCCTCCCAAGGAACTCTGACTGCAGCTCAGTAAACACTATCGGGTCCCGATGTACCTTGATCTGCACACAAGGTGCAGGGGGTAACATGAGTTCACCAACTCAGAAGTAACGAACCCTAACTACGGTCTGAGAGGTAGTGACAGGCTAAACCTCAATAATTGTATTCAAATAGTACACAAAATTTAGGCATGCTCACAATTTCGACTGATAATGAAAACAGAACGTGATCGATATGATAAGCAACCCAGGTACATCTCAGTACTCAACATGCCAATGTATCCACAGTGTGGAAATGCCCATAGTGCTCACAACTCTCACACAGAAGTACACTCAGTACTGTATATGGCTCACAGGACCAGGGAAAATCCATCTCGGAATATGCATAAATACTGGTGACCGTAGTCACTCAGTACTGAGGAAAAGGTCAATCCAGCACCCACAGAGAAGATTCATCTCCGGAATACAACACTCGGACAAGATCCATGTCCAAGGTCGATCCATCCCTCACATATCATAAACTTCAGACAATATCCATGTCTAGGGAAGTTCCATCCCTCAATATCAATACGCTCATTAGGGGGTGCAAAGACTCCGGAGGGGCTCCTATTGGCCCAAGCGCTATATCAAGCCAACGAAGGCATGATTAGAGTATCGCTGCACTGTGCAGTATGATCTCATATTTGTCTCAATAACAGGCTCTCGACCTCACTCAGTCATTACTGTCCAATCTCGCTCACATGTGCTCACAGATACATGAACTAGCCCGAAACAATGATAAATATATAAAATCAGCAATTACCGAGACTGATGCATGAAATGAAATGCTATGGTAGGACTGGGTATACAAAATCAAATAATACATAAGGAGACGCAATATGCGAACACTCGGGTCTCAGCATTTTCGGCGTGAAGCCCTAGCATTTTACTTAGTTTGATTTGTAGCATGTTCACACCACATCAATAAAAGCGTGAATATCAATCCGAAATAACTACTAGACGGTGCCATGGGATGAGCCATGCCACAAATCACTCGGTGCACGCCCGCACGCCCCTCACTTGGCGTGTGCGTCACCTTAATTATAATCATATAGCATATAGTTCGGGGTTTCAAACCCTCAGAACCAAGTTTGGAAACGTTACTTACTTCAAAAACAGCTAAAATCATAGCCCTCCATACCTTTGCCTCTAGACTCGGCCTATGATTTCTCCAAATCTACCAAAAATCAGATTTATATCATTAATATATGATAAGGAACGAAGCCCACTCGAAAATTATCAAATTGAACCAAAAATCCCGAAATTGGTCAAACCCGACCCCCGAGACCACGTCTCGGAATTCGATAAAAATCACATCACACGAATCCTCATCCTCCCACGAGTCTATACATACCAAGAACATCATAATCAGACTTCAAATGACCCCTCAAATCCCTAATTAAAGGTCTCCAATTTCCAAGACCTATCACCTCAAATTACACCATTAAATCCCACAAATTTCGTGATTAATCAGTCAAATACCAACATATAATCGAGTATTAGGTTAAAAAACGTTACCTCAATGTGTTTCCCTTGAATCCTTCTTCAAAATCCCTCAAAATGCTCCAAATCCGTCTTCAAAAAATGGGTGTAACTCTTGAAACCACTAATGCCATGATCTACCACTAATTACTCACTAATGATCAAATTTTGTAACCACCCACCATGTTCTACAATTTTATTATCCCACTACTTGGATTTTTATTCTATGGAAGAAATTTTACACCCATAAATTCTTCCTTGCGTCATGGAAGAAATAAGGTTGTAGTATGCATGAAAAGATGTGTTTCATATAGTGAAAAAGAGAGTTCAAAAGAAGGAGAAAATTTAAATCTCCAATTTATTCTCGACAAAAGAGAATATTATTTCTGTTGAAGCAAGGTGTTCATTTCGGTGGAGCTTTGCACTCGACAACTTTTCCAGAGTTTGTTCGAGTCACAAGACATTGTCGGGCTGTTGTATTCCTAGAGGGGGCATGTAACGACCTGACCGGTCATTTTGAGCTCTAGTTTGTCATTCAGAGGTTTGATATCATGAGTAGCTTCACTTCATGTTTTATGACTTGTATGTGTGGTCGGAATTGAATTCCGGTAACTTCGGAGTTGATTCAGATGGAAAATTCTCATTCAGAAGCTTAAAGTTGGAAGACTTGACTGAGGTATACATTTTGAGTAAACGACCTCGGAATTAGAATTCGAAGGTTCCAATAGATTCTTATGATGGTTTTGGACTTGGGCGTATATTCGGTTTGAATATTGGACCGCACGGGAGCATTTCGGCTATTTTTGTGGAAAGTTTGCATTTGAAGGTTTTATAATTTCATAAGTTTTGTTTGAAATGGATTATGATGTTATCAATGTCCGTTTCGGTTTTGAGCCTTGGAATAGCTTCTCATCGTCATATATAACTTATCCGTAAAGTTCGGCGTCATTCTGGGATGTTTAAGTATGATTCGGACACGTTCGGCGAACTTTGAATGTTTGAAAGATTAAAAAAAGGTTTCAATCGTCGGTTTATAGTTTTCATGTTGTTTGGAATGATTTGAGGCTTCGACCAAGTACATATTGTGTTTTGGAACTTGTTGGTATGTTTGGATATGGTATCAGGGGTAACTCGGGGGCGAATCAGATTGGAATCGAATCGAATTTGGGACTTAAAAGATTTCTGAAGCTTAAGTTCCTAGTGTAATCGCACTTGTGAGACTTTGGCCGTAGACCGCAGATGCAAAGAATGCTCTGCGGAAGCGAAATGTGAACTGGGCAGCTGTGGTCGTAGAAGCGAAAGGTGTCCCCACATGTCAGTGTGTAGGAGCGATGGATGGACCGTAGAACCGGTCACGCATGAGCGTAATTTGGTCCGTAGAAGCGGATATGCCTGTGCTTGGAGAGAAACGCACATGTGATGGATTTTTCCGTAGGTGCGGCTGACGGACCACGGATGTGAAAGTCGCTGAGCAGAATTCTTGATTTAAGTTTGTGGGTTAGGCTCATTTCACCTCATTTCTCTCATTGGATCCGCCCTTGGGGGCGATTTTTGAGTGCCATTCTATTCATCCTTTGTGAGGTAAGTGATTCATGCCGTTGTGAGTTACATACATGGAATATATGTGGATTTAAACATGGAAAATAGTGGAAATTTTTGGGATTTTACGAGAAAACCTTGAAATTGGCATTTTTTTTGATTTTCATCATGATTTAAAACTAGAATGGGATATCCAACACCTCATCTTCATCAAACACATTTGAATACGCTTGTGACAAGGTTGTTTTAACATATTCACTTTTATCTACATCTACAATTTATATCGAATATTAATTAGTTAAATAATGAGAATAATTAAATTCTAAAACTAATAATATTCAAATTCACATAAAAAATATTACCCAGTTTTAGTTTGGGAAAATTCGTGCAACCAAGTTCGAGTAGTAACAAGTGTTTGGACATTTTGATGATGGATGCAATTCTGTACTTTGTAAGAACACGTCCACCAATGCTAAATGATAATTCCGATGCTAGAATGTCATATACGTTTTATATTTTATATATTCCAAATAACTATTTTTATTAGGTCCATGGGTCGGCCCAGCCCAGCCTCACTCAAGCCTCGTGGGCCACGGGCTTAAAAGCCTCATTTTTAAATGGGCTCAAGAAATTTTAGCCCAACCCTACAAAATCATAGGCTAGGTGTACTGTATTGTAAGCACGTGTCTAATTCGATAATTTCCTTCATTTTTGTATAGCAGGGCGAACGCCTAGGCAGTATAATATAGTCATATGTGGTTCGTGTCACTCGACCCTTGGCAGTGTACACATTACTCGTGATAAGATCATACGACCTCGGCATAATCGTGCGTTATATCGCTAGCAGTCCAAATATTCACGATATTATACTTCCACTGATACCTGGCATTTTATATGGTACTAGTCATTCCTTTGATATTGGTACTTGATATTTTCGAAGTTTTTGAAATATGATACGAGCTTGAGAAGGTTATATCGTTAAAAGAATTTTGAAAGAATATACTGGTTACCATTTTATCCCGTTATCATGTGCTGCTTCATGTATGTTTACGATTTATCATATTACTTTATTGGACCTCTAGTAAGTATCGATGTCGACCCCCCGTCACTACTTCTCCGGGATTAGGCTAGATACGTTACGCATTGATTTACGTACTCATGCTGCACTTGTGCACTAAATGTGATGGATCTAACATGTTCATTAGATGGTCATCTGGGCGCGTAGGCGCAACTGTTGAGGAGACTTTATGGTGAGCTGCATTCCTGGCTATGTATCGCAGCCCACCAAGTCTTCATCGTACTATTTAGTTGTATTATTATTGTACTCCTTAGTAAATACTCTGCACTTGTGCCACCAGATTTTTGGGATATTATAGTTGATGCTTACGGATTCGCATATTATTATCACCTTGTATTTTTATGCAATACTAGTTATGTGTGTACCCATAATTTTAAGTGCATAAATTTTCTTTCTTATTAAAATTTATGATTTGGAAAGTAATAAAATGAATAATTAACGTGATAGTTTACTGTTAGCTTGCCTAATAGCGACGTGGGGTACCATCACGACCTATAGTGAGTTTTGGGTCGTGACAACTTGGTATCAGAGCTCTAGGTTCACTTGGGTATCACGAATCACGAGCGAGTCTAGTAGAGAGTCACGAATCGGTACAGAGACATATGCACTTATCTTCGAGAGGCTACAGGGCTGTTAGGAGCATTGCCCTTCTTGATTCCATATCGTGTAATTTGATTCCATTAAAGCTTGTGCCCTTATTTTCTTTCTACTCAATCTTATGCGACGTGGAGTGCTTGTTATCAATTGGGCATCAAGGAGTTGTAGTGGTACAAATTGTTATGATGTTCGTTCTTGTTATCGTGGTGTATTGTTGTGAATGGTAGATTGCTCATTTATGGGCCGCGGTAGTGGATGACTCGAAATGAGGATTTTTCAGTTCACGGTTCAAAGGTTTGGCATTTAATTCTAGCGGAGGATAGGCAATCGGACTATAGATGTTCAGGCTTTGGTTAATGGAGTAACTAGACTTGATATTTTTTAGCGTGGTGGAATTTTCATGTGTGGTGTGGTGTCGTAGTCCTTGTTTGAACGCATTAAGTTTCATCAGTGTTATGGTCTTCTTGATTTTCCTTCGGGGTAGGGTGTTATAAATTGGTGCTTGAGAAGTGATTGTCAGAGATGGCAGTGTGTAGCGGTTTCATAATCTAATCAGTGTTTCTGACGTTGATGGCTCGAGAAAGATGATCTTCAAGGGGCTCAACGTTGGTAGCAATTTATTAGTTCAGGTGCTAGAGATATAGATTTTGATTTGAGGTAGTATTGGGTAGGGAAGGATGAGGAAGAACATGATGGGAGATGTATTGTGGTGGTTGAATTGTTAGTGGGCCAAGTGCGAACAACATAGGCCGAGAAGTTGCTTAAAGAGATGGTCTAACCGAATTGGGAGTGGCAGAGTAGCATATGGATTATGTTGTAGGATAGTATTTGGGAGGTGGACAGTGACTAGGTCTATAGATTTTATTTGGAATGGTGGCTACTGTGCCGAGGAAGGTTAAATATGATAGAAGGAAGTTGGCTTGGAGTGTTTAGGGGTGTAAGAGCTTGACTATTGTTATGGGATATTATGTGACTTCTAGTTGGAATATATTGTCGAACTTTCAGTTGATGTCAATAGGGAATACCGACTTGTAAAGCCGGTGGACGAGCATGGGTTCAGGAAGGTTTACTGATTTCATATTAGTGGTACCTAGTGCAGTGTCGTTAGAAGATGTCAGTATGAAATTCCACAAGTTGGTTATCTCCTGTGAGTAGGTTAGTGGTTGCACGATTTCGATGAAGTTTCTACGAAGAGTTCTACTTAATACCCAGCAGGAGGTCGAATATGCGATGGTGGCTGATAATTCGGAATGTTCATGAAAACTTAACAAGAGACTACAAGAAATCTAGCAGGTTGTCACTGAGAGACCATAGTATTTGAGAAGGAGGAATCTTTGTGTGTTCTACATTTTATGTGATGGTAGCTTAAAGCTATGTGGGGGAGCCCATCGTCTACGGCTGGATCGTGTGGTTGTCTGCTCGTGCGGTTTCTGGCTATTGGTGCATTGGTGGATTATTTATGACTAAGAAAAGAAAACATCAGGGGTAATTCAAGCAAAGAACTTGATGAAGGTGTGATATATTTCTCCTTATCGGTTCTATTGTGCGTTTGATGAGGGTATGCGATGGTTCATGGGTATTGAGACGATGTGGTCTCGTGATTTGAGTCACTCGGGATGAGTGCTGATTATTGATACCCAATTTTGCCCTTATATATTTTTTTTCAAATAGTATATATACTTTCAAAATATCATTTTGCATCATTATTTAATCTACAAGAAGTTATACAAGTAAATTCTATAATTTCCCTAGTTATTTAAAGCTTTAAAATTTATTTCTTGCATCTAAATTACTTGAATATGTATTAGTTACCCCTTTAAATTATTTTGTGATGTCTTAATCATCCAAATTTACTATTTGCATCCACATATATGTTTCATAAAATTTTAACTTCATTTCATATAATTATATTTGTAATTTTAAGCTACTTACACAATTTTCAATAACAGCCTATATGCTATGCATAATTATATTTATTACCTTATTCATGCTGAAACAACATTTTTATATTTTTATAACGCTAAGATATTATTTTCAATCGTTTTATTGCATAATTAATCTTTTTACTATTTATTAATTATTTTTACAATTATTTGTTAATAAATTTCGTATATTTAATTTAAAGCCCCGACATTGGGCTACTTTTGGACCAAATTTGGCCCAATACGCCCACAGCCCAAGCCAAGCATCCCTTTAAGCCAACCCGATCAGACCTCTTCAAATAACCCACCCCTCTTCCCCTTGGATCCTATTCGTTGATCTCAAATGATCAACGGCCCATAATAAACCTACCCCTCTCTTTATATCCCCTCACTCAAAGACCCTATCCCATTTCTACATGTCCGCCGCCCCTAAATCTCTAGAACCTTCCTCCTCTATGGTTGGTCCTTTATGGTATCACATAGGTACTTGCTTGGTTTTGGAAAGTATTCTCTACAAAACGGACCAGACAAACTCGATTATAGGAATTTGGATGATGATTTTGTCTATATACACTCATCGAGGAACGATTTTGTATTTCTGGTTCGATTTATAGTTGGTTAGACCAAATTAGGGTTTAATTTTAGTTTCTCCTTACCGGTTCTATTATTGATTGCATGTGATATTTTCTTTCCTTATTTGTGCTTGATTGATTATTTTCCATGTTTGTTTGTTCAATTTCTACCATTATATAACCCCTCCCTAATTTCCCCTTTGACGGACCTCATTACTACTATTACTCTCACTGTACTCTTCCTTTAGTCGTCTACTTACTCTATTACACTTGTATATTTTTTGAAAATGATGAATTCTTGGCTGGCTAAAAGCGAAGGCCATAATACTCCTCCGGTGCAAGCACTGCTCGGAGCCCTTCTCAAAGCTCTTGTGAACTCTGAAGTACTAGGAATTTGGGGTTCAACTTTCTTCCATTCAATTGCTGCTACTGAATCACCACCGATATTCTAAGTTCCTCACTCTTTGCTCGTTTAACTTTGCAACTGGTTAGTATTCTCTACCTTTACAATTCCACTTACTTCACTCCTATATGATGGTGCATATGTGAATTGTGTGTGTCACTATTGTTTGAGTTAGTTTCCCTGTTGTTTATGAATTTCTAATGTTGCATGATTATCACACGTTCTACTGATTGTAAGTCTTGATGATGTTTATTCTACAATTCTGTGTGTTGTGATATTACCTAAGTCCAAAGCTTCTAGATGAGTTGCTTGTTATTTTCTAGGTGCAGTAAAATTTTGGCCCTCTTAAATGTTACTTGAACGTCTGTGATCCTTCTATTGTGCTACTTTTGTTTTTGATCATCTTCGCCTTAATGTCTTTCTGCAGTTTTAATGCGCCCAATTCTATTTATGTTCTAATATTAGAAATATGAGTAGTTAACTAAGGTTATCCCTGCTCTTTGTATATCTACCTGGTTCGAATGTTAAACTTGATCAATGCCTGGTGTGAGTGTATCTTCATACTCGGCTTTGGATTCTTGTGTTAAAACTTACTAGTAATTCATATCTGCTCAGAAATTGTTCCAAATTATTCTTCCCTCTTCATGCTAAGTCACTCATATATTCAACATTGTACATGCTCAATTTCTTAAAAATGATCATGCCTATGTGAATCCTGAACCTTTGAAACTGCATATTTCTATGCTACTTGCAAGCCTCAACATTGTACTATAGTTGCATGTCTTACTACCATTTTGGTTGCCACAACACTGTTCTATAGGCCATGCTTTTCGTGCAAGTTTCCTCCGCTTCATGCCTAGTGTTATCCTTGGTATGTATAATGGAAATTGCTACAGACTTGTGTTGGTCCCAAACGCACACGCAAGTATACGTGGTCGACAAGTAATATAGGATTGTAAGTCCAGATATCGTACCCACATGGACTTGTGATTAACTATCAACTAAATTAAACCCAAACAATTAATCTATTTAAGCGAATACTAAAGTATGATATTTAACTAAAATTAATCTAGAATAGTAAACTATGAAATTAAAGAAACAAATTGGTGAATGAGACACGAATTCAATAAGAGCCGATATTCTAGAGCTATGGGTTAGCAAACAATCCTGTTGAGTTTTCCACTTAAATTGTCTAATTAATTTATCTGGTTTATTGATTGACGAGGTTAATATTTCTCGTAACCTTATCCCGAAGTACAACTTGCCTATTCAAGCTAACCTAACGCCTATATCCCTATGAAATTAGGATTAACAAGAATGCATTAATAATTCCCGTATAATAACCAAGCAAGGAGATTAGGTATATTCCTATCATAACCGCAAATCCGCTCCCCATAAGGGTTAAGATCTTGCTCTACCCAATCTTATATGCAATCTAGAATTCCCTCTCCCGAGTTCAATCCTATATTCGTAGATAGTATTCAGTTGGTGATCAAGTAATCAAATAATTAAGCGCAAGATTGAATAAATAAACCAATATGATAAAATAATAAGAACAATTCAAGCTTCAAACTACAACATTCATGTAGCACCCAAAACTCTAGAATTAATAAACTATGAAATCAAAGGAAGAGAAGAGAAGAAAACTAGGTAGAATCCTCCTTCAAGCATGGTGTGTGTTCCTCCACGTCAAAAATCCCCCTCCATGTAAAAAATCCCCCTTCAAAGTTGTGTTTTTGGGTCTATTTATATGTTTTGGGACAAACCCTAAACGTGTAGGATACTTCTAGTCAAATCGGAAAACACTTAAAACCTTCAAAACTCGGATTGGGCCGGATCAGGGACCAGGCGTTACAGGCCAAACGCCTAGATAACGCCTGGCCAGGCCTGCGTTATGGGCCAAACGCCTGGTCTCACCAGGCTTTATAGCCTAAACGCCCGGCTAAAGCCTGGTATGACCAGGCTTTACAGCTCTAACGCCCGGCTATAGCTAGGTTCACTCCTTTTTGACTCTTGAGCGTATTTTTGATGTTTATGCATCCATTTAGCTCGGATTCCATCTCCAATTCACCTACACATGAAATATACTCCATTATGCACATACGACGTGTATTTTTATCATTAACGCACATAAAATGTAAGGCACATAATGCTTTAAACCATGAATTATAGCCACACATCAACACCCCACACTTAAACATTTGCTCGTCCTCGAGAAATGGGATAATCTACTACCCTTCAACACGTCCCAAGTTCATTATCAAGGAGTATTTTACTTCTCAATCACACACCTTACCCCTTAACTATGATCGTACCGGCAATCAAGTATGAACATACAAAATTTCACATTCATTCCCTTCTTTAAACATGCCCAAGTATAACAATTTAATCAATACCAATAACCTAGTTGCAACCACCCAACATCAAGAGTCAACTTGAAACCCAAATATCTCACCTTACTTCTATATTTTCACTAGCACAAATTAATAAAAATTGGAGGTGTGTATCTTTTTGTACATACTTTTACTATCATTTCTTTTTGTTTCCTACACACACTCCATACATTAAGATTCAATGGCTAGTGACTTTTGAATAAAATTTTTAGTGCACTAACAGGCCTTTCCATGTCTCCACTCCAAAGTTAATCCCAAATATCTCACCTTACTTCTTTTAGTGACTAAGTGCCTTAGGAGGAAAAGGTGCAGAAATCTCAATTTAAGAACAAAATAGGGGTACGACTTGTAATGTGGGTACCAAAGAAAAGGTCAACGACTCAAAGGGGCTAGAAATGGAAAATGTAATTCTTATGTGACAAGCACATCCATAATAAAGNGTCATCTCCCAGACTAGCATAACCTACAATTTCGCTTAGATTAACACACGGGGCAAGTTCTAGACTACACAGGATAGCATAGAAAATCACTAATCCTCACACATTGCACATGGCTCAATCACAATGGTTTTATTCAACTCTCAAGTCAAGCAAGCACACAAAAATGAGAGAATTAAGCAATATTACACTATGTAGCATACAAGCCGAACAACTGAGTTAAGGCGTCACAAAATAGGCTATTTATTTTTACTCAGGCATCACATGTCAAACCAAATAAAAGGGAAAGCATAATGTATGTCATAACCTAATATGCCGACATCAAACATGTTATAGGGTATTTCTAAGTTACTCAGTTTCTTCCTAACTACTCTAAAAAAAAAGTAATTTAAAGTGCCCGGTTCAAGTTACACCCTTGGAAAATAACAGTTGCCCAAAGAAAAATCAAGGGATACTACCTAACTATACTACAAAAAATAAAAAAATCTTTTTGGCGTTATTAAATTTTGGCATTTTTAAATTAGACTTTATCTCTCAAGAAAATTGTCCAACAGATCCATCGTTGGGAAAAATCCGAGATTTTTCTAAAAAACAATAATTTTATACAATTACACCTCATAAAGTAGTTTCCCCACCCCACACTTATGTTATGCATAGTCCTCGATGCATGATCGCAAAGAAAAACATTAAAACAAGGGTGAGAAATACTCCCTGAGACCCCCTTGATCCTAGCTCGGACATGATTTTCAATCTTTAGAGTCGGGATGACCCTACACTTTATCTCAAACATGCCCCTTAGCTTCAAATTTTGGGTACTCAGACTTCCCCTACTATGCAAAATAAAAACAACACAAAACTGA